>CALNVZ010003429.1:3438674-3475808 GCA_940671915.1 Paracentrotus lividus
GGGAGAGGAGGCACTTGTGGTCTCTTGATCTAGGGGGGGTGGGTTGATAGACCAAAAAGTATTGACTGGTAAAAATTGCGGGAATATTGTATTCTACCTTTACCTAAATTAAAAAAGAAATAAAAAACAAACTTTAATCTCACCATTGATTATTATCATTATTCCCTAATTTTTACTTTTATTGAAATAATTTTTGTTCTCATGGCGGTGCTTTTAGCTTTTTCGGACCCAGCTGGCTATATTTGAACTATTCCTCCAAACCCTTCACGAAGAATTTTTTTCCCTGAAAAATAGTTATTGTTCAATAACCCATGGTGGCATCGATTTTTTTGATCTTTTGGTTTTAACTTTTCTATTTTTGGAACCTCCTTTAATTACCATTTCCGTGCCGATCAACCCCCTCCCCTCCCAGGAAACGCGTCTGAGGTTGTAGCTAACTGTTTAATAATGTTTTTCAGTTAAATCTAGATTTACGGGGGAAAGGCTTGGAAGTCTCTTGTCTAGGGGGGGAGTGGGGTTGATACAAAAGTATGGATTGGTAAAAATGGGAATTATATGTATCTATTCAAGCTCTTTTATGTCTGAAAGAATATAAAAATGAAAAGAAACAAACGTTGTACGAACCGCTTTGATGATTATGCGGAGTTTCCCCTTATAGTTACGTTTTGTTTGCGGATCTAATTGGGCTATAGTATTATTAAATGGTCACCATTTCGATGATTATTGGATAATGTGGTTGCATATTTTGGTTATTTGCTGATATTCTTGGAGTATAAAGTTCTTGGGGAGGAGATCAAGCGAATTTCATGGATGGTAAAAAGTGGTGTACACCACTCAAAGTGACCTCCAGATCAAATAAACTGTTGATCCGCGCTTCCCCTAGTATCAAAGAGATCGAGCCGTGTTGGTCTGTAAGCGGCATGTATGATTGTATCATTAACTCTAAGGAACAAAAAGCATACTTCTATCCCTACAGACAGTTGTTTTAGCTTGGAGTGTAGAGACTTTGAGATGCGGTCGCCTTGGTGGGTGCGGGCGTAAAAGCAATATAGTGGCCCAAACTAAGATAATATCGACAATTAACCTGAAAATGGTAGTGCTTATCTGGGTGTGTTTGCCAAAATCTAATTTGATAGTATAAAGTCCCTGAGATAATTGACATGATGGAACGTGCCACGTATAATAAGCCGTGACTTTCTTGTCCGTTGAAAGATGGATATATCGGTGGAGCTAGTTCGAGTATTCAAGAAATTTCATGCGGGATAACGGAGCACAGCAACGTTGGAGCAGAACAAAATATTTCCACCTATTCATGACGAACGTGAGCATTCATCGAGAAGCAAAACACACTGTAAATTACTTAATAAAAATAAAAAAAAAAATTAATATGTACCAAAATAAGAGAAGAGACTGATATACACTTAGAAAAGACCCATTAAACTAAGTGATAAGAGAATAAACTCACAAAGACAAAGAAACAAAAAGGCTGGGGGAAGCAACTAACAACGATTATACTCTTTAAAACCTGAGGTGGTGGAGAGACTAAAAAGACGCACTAGCCTTAAAAACCTATATATAACTGGGAAACACTTTGCTAGAACTTTGTGCGAAATAAGACTTATACCTTGGAAAAAATCATAAAGTTAGATTACTATGATGGGTCCACACAATTAAAAAAAGCTGGAAGAGGAATCTAAATAATAAAAGTATATCAGAAACATAAAATATTATAGACCTATAAATATATGTCTCAAAAAGGGGAGAAAAGACTTTACACTTGTCAAACAAAATAAATATAGCTTAAATAAAGAAATAAACAACAACATATAGGCACAAACATAACCACTAAAATTGACACATATCTTGTTAGACTATATTTTGTATATTTGCCTTTGGACTCAATATTGGGAAAAATTAAACAACCCCCCCCCCCCCCCAAAGAGTAGGGGAAGGTAGGGGAAGAAGACAGTTGGTAAACTCACAGAATTTGAGAAAGTAGCTAAACATACAGGAGCGAAATATTGTACAATTAATTTTGTTATGTTCTAGAATAGTCACCCACATTTTTTTGGGCAAATTTTAGGCTACTTTGATAATATTTTTCATATTTATCAGATAAGAAAAGCAAAAGTTTAGACGATTGGCCACAAATTTTGTGTCAAAAATCTATTTTTGTCCAATGTACTTTAGACCAGATTAGAGAAAGGCATATGTTTTAAAAATATGTTTTTTAGTACTTTAAAACATTTAAGTAGACAACTGGAGAGTCAAAACTTGCTTTTAATTGCAACAAAACTCATACCACTGCAACGATGAATCTTTACTGATTCAGGAGAGAGTCTAAACCCTATGTCAATATCTGTTTTAAATCGGAGTTATCAGCCTTTCAAAGACGGGCCCCCATTTTCCAGTCTTAGCGAGGGAACCTTTTTTATCCATGACATAAGATTCCGTCTCTAAGGGCGTCGAGATTAAAATAAACGTCACAGTCGTGGGCAACCGTACCAAGTGTTCCCTGTTATGTGGGGTTCAATGGGATATCCTGTACATGATGGCTATATGTTCTATGTACACTTGGCGAGCTCATGTCTGAATTCTTTGAAGATCATCTCTTCTTTCTGCTCTTCTCGATAATCATGACACCCCAGTTGGCCTCTGACTACTGCCCGGTAACAATAAGTGATAATATAATCTTGCCGACTGTTTCCTTTATCATTTGTCCTATATTACTTTAAGGGAGAGACCCGGTTCATATATGTAAATCAAAATCCTTTGTTCATTATATTGATTTAACAATATGATTAAAATAGGCCTATCCTTCAGCACGACCGTATTAGTGAAAAAAACACACCAAAAATAATAAGTTGATCTAAAGTAAGACTAGCAATGTTTCAAATCACACTTTTAGTTTGTATTTGTCATGACGAAGGTATTATTAAGGTCCATGGCGGATATAGCCTATAATACATGGTAATTTACTATTTCCGTAGGTTATCAATAATTCTGATATATTGGTCATAGTATTGGTCTTGTTATAGTCTTTATATGTATCTGTGCGAGACGTTAGTCTCCGAGATAATTTTTCGATGCACGTTGTTAGTCTATTTATAGCGGACATAATTTATTCGTCCCCAACTTCCTCAGATGCGGAATAGTGGCTCTCTTATTTCTTCAGTTTACAGTATGTTAGGTGTGAACAGGTATTTTTTTTCTTTACATAGGGTTTTTGTAGGATATTAATGGTTAAGAGGAATGATAATAGAACATATATTCGGATGTATGGGAAGACTTCGCACCTTGGTTGCAAGTTGTATATTGTTGACAAGATTTTTTAGTATATAATGCAGCAGTTCCGTTACGGAGAGAACGACCTGTATTATTCCTATTCCGCGTGCGGGCGTGCCGGACTAGATAATATCACTAACTGGAGGCCAGTTGCCAATTCGGCAGACTATGCGTGTGTAGGAATGAGAGAGAAACTATTAGTAAGCATGGCGCGCACAATATTCTGCAGATATCTATTTTCAATGCTTACATAATTCAAATTCTTAAATATTCCTGATCTACTTCATATTTTATTTTGCATTACATTTCAAGGACGTTTGGTCTTTTATGGCCTATTGCGAATTGGGTTTGATATATAATAACGCGAAATTTCGCGCGCGAGCTGATGTTCTGATCATTGACCCCACCATTCGATCAAACACAATTAAATGTTCTGGTTGAGGTGTTAATGTTTATGTCTTCCTTTAGTTTAATCGTTAGTTGTGTGAAAGGTTCTCTCATGACGCTGTGGTAATCGCATTAATTCGTCTTCTATTAAACCTTTATTTGGAGGTGATTCATGATTTTTTTAAAAATTATATCATATTTAATATTATTCAAATAGATTTCTATAAATTCACTATTTGAATAATCCATATCTTCTTAACGATATGTAACGTCCAGCGTATAATATTACTACGTGGAGAATTTATAGCACTCTTATATCTCCCATTGTCAATGGGCCAAATGCACACTGATCGGTTCTACCCAATACCAACAGGGTCACGCAGCGTATTACCTTGACAGATCACCCTGGCGGTGAGAAGTAGATGAATGTGAAGGCAATTCGTTGGGCTATTAATACTCTCGTGTATTGGCATGCTCGTTTCAAACACTCCTAGTCGCAGCATTGGAGGTTCAGATTTCTGTACAAATAGTGATATCACTATATCTTCAGTTAATCTTGAAGTATTCTACTCAAAATCACATATTTTAAGACGGATACTACACAACTCTGTATGATTTCGTCCAAATTAGTTGTGATAATGATACTATTGTTGATGAAAAGAGCCATTGAGGAGTATATCCAGGACTACGCCAAGCTCATAGCAAGGACTAGTACAATTATAAGGAATGGCCGGTAGCAATGTGTTTATGTGTATGAGCGTTTTACGTACGGCATGGGACTTTTGCATGCGAGTGCACATGCTATTCACTCTGATGCATGAGAAGGATATATGGAATATCGAAGAGGCTCGCGTGGGCACGCCCCCAGCTGCAGGGGGAGCTAGTTTGCATCAAATAGGTATTGTGTTCCGTGAACGTTTTATCTCGACAAATCTTCTCAGCCCAATTCACGCTCCTTATGACATACGTCTGTCAGTTAATCTTTTATAACAGTTTGTTCGGATATAATATAGTGCCGACATAGTCCTTTCCTATGAATACGTCCGTGTCCCTGACTCAAGCTGTACTATTGATTCGATGCTGTCCAAATGGTGTCACCGCACTCATCTCTAAACCATGGAGCTCCTCCTCAAACACTGAGCGGCCCATTTGGGGGCGATTAGAACGAAGACACTAAAAAACCATTATACTAGCTTATTGTACGGTGAGTTAGATTAAGAGTCATATGTTATATCTGATTCAGTACTATGGTAATTACGTTGGCACGTTATTATAGCGCAAATATGTGCTGTGGTGTATTTTCTCGTGTGGTCTTCCTTATAATATAAATATGGCGTGGATATGAGAACGAATGTGGCCATATGAGTATGAAGGGTGGATGGTGGGGTGCTGTTCACAACATCCTACATCATGTTGGGAGTGTCTCGTCAGTCTTCATGGTATCATCAGAGCCGCATAATACACAACCACCACCATGCACTCACCACCTCGTCGGCTAATCACTTCACTATCATTGAGATCAGCTCATACACCGAGACATTCTCTGTACCAACCCTCCTTTACCAACTTTCATACTAATCCGCTCTTCCTCCGGAGAATATAAAAATTATTATTACTTGCATCCTATCGCTGGCCTATATCACCCTGAGTACAAACATAATGCTCACAACTGCCATCACCATTTCATGAACCATCCCCTTGCACAGTAATCATTCATGAATATGATTTTCATAATCATAGTTGCCTCTATTATGGTTTTACAGCTCTCGATAGTACCGTTCGTCTGATGTCCGCAGGGATCCGATTAGTTCACGCGGTCCGTTAGTCCGAGGGTACCGATAGTCCGCGGGTCCGATAGTCGCGCGGGGGTCCGCGCGGTAGTCCGCGGGTCCGTTTCGCTCTGCGGGTTCCGATTACTTCGTTCGCTCTGATATGTGGGAGGGGGTGTGCGCCGGTTGGGGGGGGGTGGTGATGTTTTGGTTACTCTCATGGTGTTAGTCCGAAAAATGCAAAAAATTGTTCCGTCATAGTACCGAAAAATAGAAAAAGGAAAGAGGTTCATTAGTCCGCGAAAATAGAAAAGGTTCGTTAGTCCGAAAATGGAAAAAATGGGTTCGTTAGTCGAATGGAAAAAGGTTCGTTGAGTTTATTAATCTCGAAATTGAAATATATATCTATTATTTATTGTAACAAAACAGTGTTTGGCGAATTAAAAAATGATGGGAGTATTGCAATATAAAGACTCAGCGGAGGACCGATACATGTGGTATATTTTTGGGGTAAAGCATTGTTGCATCAAGAAGTGGTGTGGATCAAGCATTCTTGATTTTGATTTTATATGAGCTATTGTAACTGCCAGAGCGAATTGATTAAGAATGTTGGGGACTGTGTGTTCGTCACCGTGAATAATCGCTCCAGATAGGGGATCTTTTTTTGGGGAGCGGGTTATCATTTATTTAACAGTTTCTGCTGTTTAATTTTGATTTTTGGAGAATTTTATTTCAACAAAATGTATCAAACAGGCGATTCTCGCTGATAAAGATTAGTTTCGCTTCTAAAATCGGACAGTCCCAACACTAAATATTCATTCCGCGATTGCTTTCGTTCGTTTTTATTCAAGATGAGAATCTATTTCCCAACGTTATCAACGACGCGGCCGACTTCTTCCGAAAAAGAATAAGTTTTCGCTACAAAAATCGGGCTGTTCTCCCGCATAATAAAAATAATTAATTTCGAGAATTGTCTATCGCATTTCGCATTGTTATATTTATAAAAAGATATTTAATAAAAACAGGTATGAGCGAATATTATTATCTTTATCGAGGAGAAGGATCTTCTTAACCTCATATAAACCTAGAACAACCTTATTTTATTTCTTAAAACGGACCTTCGGAATAACGCGAACCTTTTTCGATTTTCGAGACGTACGAACTCTTTGCTTGGGGGCTGTGCCGGGACTCCTTGGTCGGCTAATCTAATATGGACCGCGTTTTTCCTATTTGTTCGGACCTACACGTAACCTATTTTCTATCTTGCGGACTAATGCACCTATTTATTTCCATTTATCGGACTAACGAACCATTTTTTTCTGTTTTCGGACTATACGGAGAGCCTTTTTTCCCATTTCGGACTAACGAACCTTCTTTAGCCAGCTTCGACTATCACGAATCTCTTTTTTCCATTTTCACGGTGTAAAATAAAACGAACTTTTTAATTATTTTCACAGAATAGATCGACACTATCAAAGTACAAACATCACCTTGCCTCCCGCCCATCACTAGACGTGATCATTCAGTGTGCATCGAACTCCTGCGGTATGCTAATATTGGACCCAGCGTGGACCTAGTCTGGGATGCCCGCGGACTATCGGGACCCGCGGACTGTAGGAGTAACCCGCGGACTATAAGTGGATCTCATAACGCGACTAGCGGACCCAGCGGCATATGCTGGACACAGCCGCGTGACGCATCGAAACGATCAATACGACGGTTATATGGAGTCATGTTAATCGATTAATCTCGTCTTCTAAAAGATAGGATGGAAATGAAGGCCTTTCCGGGGAGTACAATTATTTTGCTCGCTTCAAGGCTTCGATATGAAAAGGATTTTGAAAAATAAATTATCACTTGACAGTTAATTTTTCATCTGAAGCAGCGTCACTCGAAACGACGAGATGAGATATGGAAGATGAACCTTTTTAAAAAAAAAAAAAAGTAGTACAGATGATTAATAGATTAGGGCAAGTGAATATCCAAATAGGAACAGCTTAAATCATACTTGGTCTACCATTCCAGAATTCTTCGTATGGTATATCCAATTCGGTGCTCATCATTACTATGTCTTGCGAAATAGTGTGCTACATCGATCGCAATTGACGAAGGGCCAACATTCGAACTGTTCATGTGTTGCTTCACAGATTTTCACTTCGGGCCGGGTGTCTGCTACGGTTTCCCTCGAGGCATTGCCTTCTGCATTTGGCTGTCTACTGGATATGCTCTAGATTAGATTCATACACAGTGAATCCACTTCGCAACTTCGCATCTGGAGTGTTTTATTGGCTGCCAAAGTAAATTTTGTTGCCGCATCAACGGAAGTTCGCTCACCGCGCCCGATGCCTGAAAAATACTCCACAAGATGGTCGAATGGTGGTTTTTAACGAAATATACTATAAATTATATAACCGCAGGCTGTATTAACTAAAAATTGGTAAATGTTTGGAAAAACATTTTAGCTTTTAATTTTATAAAAAGAACTTACATCACACACAATCTTAATAAGTATTTCAATGGTTCTGATAAAAGGGGAACATCCAGACATTTCATTCTTTAGCATTTGCTAAATTAAATAAAAAAAAAATCTCAATTATGGTGAATTGTAGTATTCGTTCGGTTTTAAATTGAAGAGTTTGATTCAACTTTTCAATAAATCACAGGAAAACCTTATTCTTTGGGCATGTGTCCTAATTTATTGTACATGGTTTTATATTTAGAGTTTTTGTTGCATTATGTAGGTCCACTGATTCATTACTCGCAGGCAGTATAATAGGACATAGTGTGTAATATTTCGTATCAGGTCACTGTCTCTGCCGCATCAACTTATTTTTGCTTTTTTTTAATGTGGTACTTAAATATCAAGAGACATTTAATTTGGGAGGCAATTTATCAAAATTGTAAATTACTTAATTACCCCCATTGTTAATCCCGTTCTTTTTGACAAGTCTGTAGTACTTTTCCAAAATGGCCCTGATGCTTTTGGCGATGCTTTTCGTAATGCCATCGTGTTCAGAGCAAAATCTTGGTTTATTTCCTCTCCGCCTATCAGTGTGCCCATCGAGTCCTAAATTCGGGACAGTGGTGAAGTATATGGGCTTTTTGTATATGCGCGGCAGCCACACTCTCCGATCTTCTCTGATGTTTCTATATATTTTTGCTGTATGTTGTTATATTATACGAAGTGGCAAATGTGAATTATTATCTATGGGTTTGGCCAGACTGCCAAAGAAGTTTAGAACCGGTATTGCGAGGAATGGCACTAAGTCACCATCGTTACATCACACAGCGAAGGTATTATGAAGTTTAACATCCTCGTGGAGACCGAACTATATTACACCGACGTTACGTTGTGAGGCATGCGCAAGGCCGCGAATTCCACAAGATTGGACCCGTAGAGAATTGAATCACATATCTCTGGTGAGAGGCATTCAAGTGTGTGTTTCGTGTGGGTACTATGGATAGAGGCTATTTAATTCTATTGTTTGCGCATTTTCTTGGCTATTATACTGTTTTTGTCATTTGGGATAGAAACAGCATCACGTTAAACTGGACTCTTATTGGGTATATCAAAATTCCTTATGCATCTCAGATGCTCTGGAGTACCGCTGGAAATTCAATAGCTGATTCTCTATCTGAATATTCGTGCATTAAGCACGGAGTATATTGATTATCAATATAATCCTATTCTTCCTTCTTTTTTTATTTTTTTTATTTTTTTTACTTTTTGTTTGCCCGTCTATAGCGACATGAATTAGTGCTCTCAGCCGCCTGATTTAATTTCTTACGGAGATATGTGGAGCTGTTTAATCCCAACGTTTTGTTACTACCTACAGCTATCCTATGCTTCATCTAGCATTGATATGCACTGCCACAATTCGTGAAATCACTTGTTGAATTATCAGTATATGGAGAGCGATCGGCACCGATTTTATATTATTATACTGTCGGCACTTTTCCACCTTGAGCGACTCACAATTTATTCCGCCTTGTTATTGCGTACGACTCAGATGCGTAGACCGATATAGATCGCGTCGGTCACGAGAGCTCGCCGTACCTCTCGTATACCAGTGAACGTGGCACGAGGCGGGCTACAGATGGATTTTCGTAGAAAAATTAGTATGGCAGCCGGAGTTACTAGTGTTTCTGATAGGTCACAGATAGTCTCAATGTACGAAGTTAGGCGGTTGCAGGAAGTTAATTGTTGTGAGCATAGATGCATCATGACTGGAGTCAGCGCGGTGGGCATAGCCAGAGAATTCGCAGAAGTGTGAGCGCATGGACGCTGTGCGAGATCCGGCGTGTTACATGGCACACGCAGGGTCCAACGTTTGATGGTCACGTGCGCCCACCGTAGACGCTCAGACGATATAGTTGACCGGCGCCGCTATAAGATATAGATGGTGGCAAAGATACCACAAGAGGAACACTAATATTCTTGCTTACACATACTACGCATATTAACACCTGTGGTCATCATATGCCTACGATTGGCTAGAAAGAGGATGGGGAATGTAGTATAAAGTTTGGCAATAGGCCGAGTTGGTAGGAGATTGCTCTTTGCACGGTTATGATATATGTATGCACAATATATTATTCTATGTGTGTGGATGGAGGCGATGGTTGGATGACTAGGTTTAGGTGTGGTTCTGTTGAATTATGCAACGATAATAGAGAATGATAGATTGAAGGAATTCAGAAATCCGTCTAGGGGTGAGTGTGGTGGAAACAGTTGCACGCACCACCACCACGCGTCTCGAGCAAGCATCCGCTATGATATCATTGGTACTTGAGTGGTTATCCTTGTTTCGTTTCAGGTGAGATGTCTTCGACGTAAAACGGTATTGCATTCGTAGGAAGACGCATCTACTTCTTTTGGTTTGTGATGCATCAATTCCGCTCTTTCAGTATAATGAGAGTCTATGTGGATGATGGATATGACCTTTTCTGCAATGAGTAGCGAAAAGACACGAGGGTATCACTTAATCTGACCTTTCGTTTAAATGTCTATGGTGTAATATAGATGAGTTTCTCAGAGCTAGCATATGCTATAGATCATGGCATCATCCTATAGTATGGGGCTCCTTTCGTTAGAGATGTCATTATGTGAAGATTGATTTATCTGAAATGAGGATTCATAGAATGTGAGTCAACTCTAACAGCTAAGATCTTCACTTAATCTACGATCCTCTCAGTGAGGCCCTATGGTCTGTAGGAAAGTTCACATGAGCCACCTCTGCGACGAGGAGTACTATCTGCGTGAGACCACTTTCGCGATGCCATAGCCTAATCGACGCCCTATAGATGCGTAATATCCCTTCTGTTATCAGCGAAGACACACACGGAGTAATTGTTTTGCTCCAACTATCCTCTCAGAGAAATGAGAGTGCTTCGTTTCGATGCTATCACAGTCAGATTAGCGCGAGGATTTGAAGGACAGACGGAGGGTAAATTTCAATTCTACAGAAGATACACAGAAGGTGGAAAAAAATATCATTATCCTGTAAGCTAAAAGAGGAAAATCGATCCCAAACATAAGTTATATCGAGGAGAAAAATTGTTTCTTATCACACACCTGCATCAGAGAAAGCAAAATCTTCTCTTCTTCGCGCTCACTCGGAGTGGGCGAGAGAGGGGAAATAATAGAAAATATTTAAATGAGACCGTAGTTTGTGATAGTCCCCTAATTCAATTTCATGAGGATTTCTCTAAGGTGAGGCTCCAGAGGTTAATTATTGAGAAAACGCTCACCGTCTCCTGGCTCACATGTCCATGACGGAGTCTCTAGCAATTCGCTACCCATAATTATTCGTTTGTGTTAATAGCCGATCGTTGAATAAGGCTTTCTTAAACGCCTTTAGCAATTCCTCGGAACTTATCGCCCAAAGCCCAGCAATGAAGTACCCACCACGAGCCAAACCCCACCCCGCCAGGCTACAGCTTTGTCCGGTCGGCCAGACGACATTGCAGTCAGGCCGTCCACGGCTCGCATGACTTCGACGTACGACGACAACAAGATTCATGCAGTTGTCGCACGGCGTGCACCATTATAGTGATCGTAGTCCTTACCGCGCGTCATGAACGCGAAAGCGTGGTGATCTTGGCCTACAATGAGCCTTCAAGCTTCTGTCAAACGACCAAACTTGGGTCGAACTGAGACATAAGCATATATATTGGCACATAAAATCTTTATTCAAGGGACAAGGAAGTCAAGATATCTTCGGATGCTGGCAGGACGTCCTTCAATACCTCAATGTGAGACTATTATAGATAGTGAAGAATAGTAATTATCTGCAGTATATCATAGTCTGTCAAAACATTGACATTTGAAGAGTGAATTTATAGATTTCAATTTATTTTGTTCACTCAACGATTACGAAACTTTAAAATAAATTCTTACTATTGTCTGCGAGGAACTGAAGTTTATTATTTTTAATATATAAAAATTTTGTAAGAGTAGCTGTTCATTTGTTGTTTTATGTTTTCATAGAAACTTGTTCGAAGCATAGGAGAGTTAGGTAGGGAAGCAATTATTGACATATTGGAGGTATGACTCGATATTTGAGTTTCTGCGCCTGATTATACTATGTTAAATATTTGACATTCTATTGTATAGCGATGATTATCTATGGGATTGAGTTTGAAGGTTATAAATTTGAATTTGATAGCTGAGTTATTTTGTCGAGCAATTGCAGTTTATTACTGTATGGTTTCATGTTCATCATATAGTAATCTTGTCATTTCTACTTTCTCAATATATCTATCGTCATTATTTTAGTCGGTGCATTTGTATGTAGGTATGATAATATTTTTTTTTTGCTATTCAGAAGAGTATGAATATTATTCAGGTATATAGGAATGGAGATAGATAAAGACTGTTAATGAAAGAGAAGAAATATAATAAATAATGATATAAATTTTAAATATAATATGTCATGTTGTCTGTTGAGTATGAGATATATTATATTATCTGCTATTTTATCATTCAATATGAATGTAACTGTATGATAAAAATTGTGAATTTTTATATCACCGAAAAAATTGTGAATTTTCATCAGTTCTCAAATTAATGACCTGCAATTTACTAGATCAGAAGTGAACAGAATGACAAATAATATACACATATGGGCAGTTCCAAGGTAACGGAGTGACATTCAGAAGCAACATTTCATCATTCAAACACATTTATCATCCATACTTTAATCTTTATTTACAAAGAAATGGTTCATGACAATTGCTGATGGTACCCTCTTTTCAAAATGATAACATTTGTTATAGTGATCTGCATAATTAATGAGATATGAATATTCATAATCATGGTTACGGAGTGACGCAAAATGGACATGCATATTTGAGCAAAAAACATTTTGTTTAAACTCTGTGAACTTTAAATGGCTATCATAATTTTGAGTAATTGATTGGATTCTATGTTGTACTAGGTATAATATGCCGCCTTGCATGAGAAAATTGGTTGAAGATTTTGTTAATTATGACTCAAAACTTGAACCCATTTCCGGTTACGGAGTGACGGTTACGGAGTGACATCTGAATCATCCACACAATGGCAATGTAAATGGACTATGTCTCCCTTGCTAAATAAAAAGAACACCCTTGATTGTTTCAATTTTAATTCTGCTTGCTCTGTATGATAGCTCTAGGTAGGGGATTCAAAACTTCTACACAGAATTTTGAAACTCATTAAGTATGCTAATTTATGTGCATTTTTCAAAATTCACAAAGAATGGATTTTCTTTATTTGTTGACCGATTTTGATTTTTTTTTTCTTTTTTGTTCCATCTTGTAGAGCTACATGAGTTTTACCAAACTTCTACACAGAATTTTGAAATTTTGATTTGAAAATTGTCTACATTATTATTATATATGCCAATTTATGCAAAATTCTTACAAAATAACAATAAATGTTTCTTCTCCTTTATTTGTCAATCATTTTCAATTCCATTTGCTTTATATGATAGCACTAGGTGGGAGATGCAAAAATTTTACACAGAATTTTGAAACTCATTAAGTATGCTAATTTATGCAAATTTTTCAAAATTCACAAACAAATTTTTTTTAAAAATCTTTTGACGGATTTTTTTTCCAAATCTGGTCAAGCTCCATGATGGTCACTAAACTTCTACACAGAATTTTGAAATTTTGACTAGAGAATAATCTATGCTAATTTATGCTAATTTTTTTTTTTTTTAATGCTTCTTCTCCTTCATTTGTTGATGAATTTCAATTCTGTCATGCTTTATATGATAGAACAAGGTAGGGTAATTTTCAAACCCATTGTCTTACTTTTATTTATATGTACAGGTCAGTGTCTTCTTTAAACTACTATTTAAACTTACTTAAATGGTATGCATGTAACCAAATGATTGAGTTCACAGCCTCATCCACTTTCTTCAAAAAAAATATCCTGCAAAGTCCTCAAAGGAGCTCATATCAGACATCACACAAATGCCTGAGTTGTGCAATTAATTGCTGACAAAGGGCTCATTTACATATTTATGATCTCATATCCTCAAAGCATGACACCCCGATGTCTTTCTTGGGCACTTCACTAAAAGAATTCTGAATTTAAAAAGTTCTAGTGTAGAGTGAGCTTTGATCAAATTGTACATGTACATTGTACATGCAAGGCAATGGGATGTCACTCCGTAACCATAATGGTTACGGAGTGACACATTTTATGAGGCCGTATTTCTAAAACAAAATCCATTCAAATATAAAAAGTTTATGTAATTGATAGGTATGGGTGTTCCAGATTTGCAAATAAATTTTTGTTGCATTAAACCCAATTATTCTAAAAATATTTAAAAAATATGTGTTTTTGTGGTTACGGAGTGACATTTTGAGGTAACTTCATGTTTGTGCTCACTGATGGGGAACAAAGATCGCGAAGCAAAATATTATGTGAAAACTTTATTTTTCATATATCCTGCTTTCATAATAAAATATGATCAAAGTATATTTTCATTTTCTAGCTACATTTCTCTTACATGAAATTTAAATAAAAAAAGATATAAATTTGACAGTTTTAGTAATATTGAATATTAATGCCATTTTAAAACCCAAAATGCCCTAAAAAGGCTAAACCATCCACAGATATTGATAATTTGGACTTTTAGCTGTCATATGATACCAAATTTGTGATGGAACCATGAATTTGAAATTTGGGGGGTCATGTCCTGTTTTGCTTGGAACTGCCCATATACTTTTTATAGATCTATATAACTGTTTTTTAAAGACAAAGAAAAAATACTGATTGAAAGAATGTAAATGTTCACAGTCTATACAATATCCATGTGTTTGAACCGTTTCGTGGTTTTGATTTGTTGAGTGGATCACAATGTTTCGAGATGTAACTGTTAATCAAGTGAAAACATACGCCAATAGTGAATTTTTTTTGAGTTTCAAATTTTCAATTTGCAAATTGAAACAGATTTTATTTTTCTCATGTTTTGGTTTTGATAATATATAGATATTAGCTAACTTTTGTCTGTTTTTTTCATATAATTTTTAACAAAAAATAAGAGAAAAATGTTGAACCAATAATGACTGAATTATTTCCGTTTAATGTTAATGAAATCAATTTGGACTTTTCTATGCCTGTTTTAGATTTTTCAATTTGCAATTGAAACAAGTTATTTATTTTTTCATGTTTTGTTTTTTTGATGTAATTATGGTTATTAGCTAATTGATAATATAACATCAAATCAATCTGAATCCATTTGACTTTTCATAGCCTGTTTAGATGTTAGTGCCACCCCCCCAACACACACACACATAATCACTGGACAATGGAGTTTTATTTCGTGCATGACGGATGTTGGTCTTAATTTGAAAAGGGGAGAAAAAATAATGACCAATGCTTTTTTTGTCACGCGTTGGGTTTTTTTCTGAAGGGCTTTTTCATTAAGGCTGAATTTGGGGAAGTACCTTCTTAATCATGACTTTGGTTCTTTTGTTCGACTCTAACTGATTATTTTAGGTTTTTGCGCGTTCGAGTGTATAATTGTTTTTTCCTTGCTGAATAACTTCGGATATAAGAATCTCACTTGATTACATCACTCTTGCACGGGCCTTATGCATTGAATAATCCTTTTGGATGATTGGGTTCGAAGTTGTCTTCAGGGTCACTTCTCACATAAATTCTGCGCTTACATGTTTCATATGTCCTCTCAGAATTTAGTATGTATTGATATGTCGTAAAGTTTTGTTCGTTATAATATGTTATGTTTTGGTACACTTCTATTTTCAATTTGACGAGTGTCTGGTGACTTACCGGGCGGAAGTACTTGTTGAGGCTAATGTGTAATTAAATAAATATTATTTATTTTGCATAATGATTAAAAATATAAGAATAGAAGGAAAGATTGATTCCCTTCAGGTAGCTTTGTTCTTAGTCTGTCACGATTTGCAGTTGTATTTGATCTAAGAGCATTCAATTTATTGTGTTTATTTGGGCATGATTCCAGCAATTGATTTTATCTTCATCTTATTGGTTCATTTATATTATTTTCTTCTTTACACATAATGTAATTATGTTTAAGTACATGTAATACTATTTCGATTTTTTGTTAGTTACTATCCAGGGAGTTCAAGTTGTTCCGTTTTTGACTGTCTCTCAAGCCTGCGAAGATTTCATTGGTAAATATGTTGAAGGTTTTTTCTCTTTTGTTTTTTTATGTTTAATGTGTATTATTTTCTTGTCTTTTTTCCTAATTTGTATTTTTGTATTAACAATGTTATCATCAGACCGAATCTCTCCTAACGTTTTTGGAAACTGCACATTAATTGTATACTACGACTATTTCTTACGAAAGCCTTTTGTTCTCCAACTCTAAATGGAACGTACATAATAATTAGCGTTCAATTATCTTCCCGATGATCAATTCGATGAAACTATAGCCAATTCCCAAACTGAGGTACATCATAATTCTCAATTCAAAGACTTATGTGTATAATACTTATAATAAGAATCTCTCCTTATTTTAATTTGAATTTAGAAGTATTAAGAAAAACATTTCGATGATTTACAAGTCCTCTCTAGATAATTCTTGCCAATGTCTTCCCCATAATTGGCCTTACCAGAACCTGGTTATCCACAAATCCAATCACATTTGCCCTAGATGGGCATGACTTCATTTTTCAACATGGAAGGAAACAGGCTTGAGAGGAGAGGTTTGGTCTATACGTTCAAAAAATTATTCTTACAATGTTTGTAATGATATTACTTATAATGAATGATATCTTTGGAATCCTGGTTTATAGAAATCGTATTGCAGGTCAGAAAAATGTTGTAATTGGGTGTAGTCTGTGCGCCCAAGTAGTAATACTTTAGAATTTGTATCTTCTCAATAATATTTTGAATAATTTTGAAATGAATAATAAAGAGTGCTTTGTAATGGGGCGATTTTAATATTATGATTGTTGCAAATATGATATGATAATTTTGTCATTGAATTTTGGAAACTTTTCTATCCAATTCTTTTTCCCTCTTGTTTCCTAAGCCACACGTATAACCAATACTTTTCAACCTTAATTGACAATATCTTTAGTAATGTCATTCCACACTCTGATTCATACTTATACTTTCTGAATATATCTGATCATTATCACCATTTTTACCTCAGTTTACTCTTCAAATTCAATAAAGGTAGATCGGCCTCGCCATTAAGACGCCGGGTTTCTCAGAAAGTATAGCAAGACTGGTGCCAGTTTAGAACAACGCAGATTGGTCAAATGTCTATAACACTGATGATGTAAATATCATTCGTATAATAATTTTTTATAGATGTTCTAAATAAAAGAAATTGATGCATGTATTCCTTGAAAAGATAAAGTAAATATTATAAAATTACCCCTAGACTTCCTTGGATTTCCAAATCGATTTAAGGTGCATTAATAAAAAAATAGGTTGTACTATAAGTATAAATCAGATCTTACAGATAGATTAAAAGTAAATATACTTCATACAAGAAGCTTTAATATAGAATTTTGCGTTATGAAAGAAGAATATTTTGTGAATCGTTTAGAGTTTATAAACATGATATGCAGAATACTTGGAAAATTCTTTAAAGAAGCTATGATTTAGTTCATAATAAATAAAGTTATTAGAATAAAGGGATAATGATAATATTGATGATTCTAATAGATTCAAGATATTTTATAATCATTTCTCTTTATTGGAGAGACTTTAGCACAAATATACACACAATCATAAATTTTTTCAAGGATTTTTTACAACCCCCAAATGCAATTCTATTTTCTTTGTTCCAACTCATAATAACGAATAATGATATCGTTTCTCATTTAAATAAATAAGAAAAGTTCTGGCTTTGATAATATTTAATACTGTTTATTGTTAAGGGATAATACTTTCATTGTAGATCCATTGGTCCATATTTTTAACTTATTTTTTTTGAATGGAGAAGTACTAAATGTTATGAAATTGCAAAGGTCATTCCATTATTTAAAAAGGTGATTCAGATGTAAAATAATTATGCTCCGATTCTTATTCATCTTTTCAAAAGTTTTAGAAACTCTATCATAAAGAACGTTAAACTTTTTGAAAGATCAAAATATTTTATGTGATTTCCAATTTGGATTTAGAGATAATCATAGTACAAAGTCATGCATTATTATCATTGTTGAAAAGGTAGCTCTATGCTCTTGACTCCTCTAGTCATATGGTTGGAATACTCTGGACTTCTCAAGGCCTTCGACACGATTAACACGAATTTTTACTTCATAAACTCTCAATTATGGTATATAGCGTGGAAGGCCTTGGGGTGGTTAGGAGTTACCTTTTCTGATAGGAAACAGTTTGTATTTATTGATGGTCACACTTCTGAATTACAACATGTTAATTGGTGGGTCCTCAAGGCAGTTTGCTGGGCCCGCTTTTGTTATCATTTATATAAAATGATTTTTATAGATCATCTGATATATGCGTCTTTTATACTATTTGCTGATGATAACAATTTATTCTTTCTCCATTAATTAAATCCAAATACACTTGTTGAAATTGTAATTCTGAATTACCAAAAATTATTCAATGGATTCGAGCAATAGACTGTCTTTAAATTTACAAAGACAAAATATATTATTTTTAGTAATTCAATCGATTCCTTGCCAACTGATTTAGTTTTTGACGATGCTTCTTTGGAAAAGGTTTCCATTCTAATATTCTAGGTGTTATAATTGATAATAAACTTTCATGGAAAGCTCATATTGACAACATTGCGAACAAAATTTCGAGGAATATCGGTATACTTAATCGACTTAAAACTCACTCCCCTACAGCATTATTAACTTTAATATTCTTCTTGACATTACCTTATCTGAATTATGGTTTACTCGCTTGGGTAACGCTCTCAGACAGTCTCTGATAAAATATTATTGTTACAAAAGAGGCAGTTAGAATTATTTGTCAGGCAAATTTCCTCGCCCATACTAATCCATTATTCTTTGAGAAAAATATTTTTGAAAGTAAAAGATTTGTATTGGTTCAGCTAGGTCAATTCATGTATAAAATATAATAATGACTTACTGCCTAATACTTTTATAGAATTTGTTTTCCAAAAATCACTCTTTTCATCAACATTCAAACCAGACAATCAGAAGAATAATCATTTGCCTTTACTTCGAACATCCTTTGCTAAAAACACTTTTATCTATGATGGTCCAAATTGTGGAATTCATTTACCGATTCTTTGAAAAATGCCCTTCCTTAATTACATTTAAAAAAAGACTTAAAATTTTGTTCAATAAATATAACAACTGAATATAGGACATCTTTGATTTGGTCATTCTGGAAGAGAATATGCGTATACTTTTTCTATACTCTATAACTTTTTTACTATATTTTTCAATTTAACCAATAAATAAGTCTTATATGCAGATATTCAATTTCAGGTTCTTTTTTATCATTCATAGAATTTTGTTTTACCGCACGTCTGTGTTGTATTTTCGTTTGCGTCTTTGTTTGTTTATTTGTTTTCTTTTTCTTTTTTTCTTACTGTTCCTTCGCAGGCCTATAGCAGTCCTATTTTTCTACTTGTTTATATATATATTAAAAAAAAAACAAAAAAAACGTACGAAATTCAAGAAATATATAACTTTTTTTTATTATATTCATTATAAGTACATGAAACGCAGATGATCTTGGATTGAGGCAGAGGTCGTAGCGTTGGCAGAAGATATGATTGATGATGTTCTTTTGATTCGTCGGAGACACGTAATTGACTTGCGACTTATAGATGCGATCGTTGACGATCGATACGTATATTGTTGGATAGCAGTTGGAGATCGTGTAACCGCGATTGACGTCGATATGTTATCGAGGTTTGGCCTAGTTTAATGTCGAGAGAATGAAACGAGTTTAATGTTTGTAGTGATTGATTATTAAGAGAGGGGATTTCTATTCCAGCGGTTAGGATGTTGAGTTGTGAGTAGTGGATTGTAAGGGTGGACAGAGGTTAGAGTCGTGTTCTTATGTTTTTGCTTTTTCGCTGGGTGTGACGACTACCAAGTTTATTCAAAGCCGATTTTTTTTAATGTTGATTTGGTGTTGATTTGAGGACCCCTAATTCTATCGACAAGTCTCACTTTTAATGGGTCCCTGCATTTCCATAGGAAAATAAAAAACTAAAAACAAAAAATTTTGTATCCTATCGTTCAATATATTATAAAAAAAAAGGTATTTATATATGCGTTATATAATTATTTTGTAAATTTTGTAAATTACATTATTATATTATTGATGTTAACTTTGCACATTCTATTTTGTTCAAACTGTAATATGATTCTCTGTGAAATGAAAAATTAAAGTTGAATTGGAGATTGATTGAAGTTATACAATGATTTAAGTAAAAGTCAAGTCTAAAATACACTTTTAACAACATTTTCTCAATTGTCCCAAAGTAAACTTCGACAAAAAATTGATTTTGACAAAAAATGTCAAATTTAATTTTCTTTGAAAAAGAAAAAAAAAAAAAAAAAAATGGGTGACATTCTAAGCATAATAAATGCACAATATCTGTGTTGTTGCTTTTTACCGCCTGATTTTCACTGGAACTATTTCAGATTAATCTGGAACTGTCTCTGGTTGCTGTTTGTTATTAAAGTCTTTTCTTTTCTAAATTCTGTGTTTACCAGCTTTCTTCTTTCCCCTGCCTCTCCCTACCTTGGGGGGGGGGCATGTTTAATTTCAATTGGAGTCAAAGACAATACAAATGTAGCTCTACAGTACAGTGTATTTTGCTCCCGATAAATTACATGATCAGCTATTGAATTTCCCGCTGTCTTCATCTGGTGAAGATTTTTATGCAATAAGGAGGTCACGTGATGCTTTCTTCAATAAAACGTATTAACCCATGCGCCAACATAATAATGGGTCTCTATTGTCCCAAGACAATTAGCCCCACAGAATGTATTAAATTCGGCAATCTTGGATTCGCGCTTGCGAGCTCAAACGACGTCGTTTGACATTCGTTTGACCCTTCGCGTGTGATTCATAGTGCCGTCTTAACATTGCGCAAACCCTAACAATGACCCCTTGGTATATCCATCGCAGCTGAACATCGGGACAGTGTGACGCCAGCTTTAGTTGGGTACGCATCTTGTTTATGATTACAAAAACTGATCAGAATGTTCGATTTTCAAAATGTAAAAAAACATTGAGCTGGCGCTTCGGGCTTGCATTATTAGATACCCTATTTTATTTGCATGAATAGATTTAAAATAAAGTCTTTAGTCAGAATAACCCCCTCAAGATCAACCAAAACAACTTTTAGTAGCCGATTATGGAACATTAAATTGGATGAACATATTTTTCCGCCCCCCCCCCATTTTGGCGAAAGTTGGATTCCCCCCTGTTATAACTAGGTCATAATAATTAGGTAAAATATTAAAGTACCTGGAAAGACGACGAGGCCGGTGTTTTGCCCCCTCCCCCCAGCTCAAGTTCGTAGTGACGCCCACGAATGTTTGCTAGCCTAGGATTTTCATCTAGTCTATATCGTCCATATATAGGGTGGAGGCGCCCCCCACACTTTAATTGATCTTAAATTATATATTTTTTTTAAAAAAGGGGAAAAAAATAAAACCCGAATAATTTGACTCATGATTTGCACTAAGCGTCGGGTAAACTAAACTCGACCTTTTGGGATTTAAAGTGGTCTTTTTCTCGAATGGGGAAATGCTAGCTTCTTTCAAGCCTTTTAAACTATTTTTTGTGTAGTTTAAATCCAAATACTATGCACGTTATGGACGGGACCCTTCGTGAATTTGGCTTATAATTTTCTGGTAAATAGATCCCGACCACTCGTGCATTTGACTCATGGGTTTCACAAAGCGTCGGGTAAACTGAACCCGACCTTTCGGGATTTAGGAGGGTCTTTTTCTCGAATGGTCGGGTTACGCGATTACAAGCCGCGACGCGACCACCCTATGGAATGACACAAGCCGTTGATAAAGAAGAATGCCATAAATAAAAAGGAGCATAGCTCTCAAAACTGAAGGGCGGAGTCACACTCTTCGTCAGTGATCATGGTGTGACAAAAAAGATGTTATTAGAAATTCTTAAATCCTTTATATTAAATCATATTAAATTAAATATCCTATATCAATTTTATCAAATTGAAACAACTTAAAGGTATTGTCATCCTTTTGCAGGCAAAAATATTACATTTCTAGTTTTTGAGAGGATATAGTAGTATATCAATGACTATATCTTGCCACAACATAATTAAGCTCGAATGAGTATGTTTATCATTATATTGCGATTATCAAAATTCATTCTGATTTTTTCGAACCTCGAAAAATATACCATACGGTGCGAACCGTTGACCGTTAGCGCAGAGAATAATGCACGCGGATGCGCCGTGTGTATATTGCTGTGTGTGGTCCGTGCTGCACGCGCTGTAATATCAACGATGTTGATGGAGAGCTGGTCTGGATTGGTAGTCAGATTTTCGTTTCACATTACTGATCTAGGCAACCTATGACAGTAAGATTGAATAGACAGTATAGGTTGATCATATTCTGAAGTTATGCCAAGTTGCATCAGTTTCCGCAATTTGTGAAAAAGGATGACACTACCTTTAACTATATTATATGACATTTACAGCATAATGATAACTTAAGTAGATATTTAAACTATTCTACACGTATTAGCATTTTCATAGCCAACTTAATGAAAATAACTTAAATTTCTTAATATTAACATGCTAGGTGTTCCAATAACTGTGGCCACCACTTCATACAATTTGGTTTAGATAACTATTAATATTTGATTTAGAGGGAACTGACTTTTTGAACTGTGTCTACTATAGAAATTAAAGCAAATTAAGCAATAAGTATGTCTTGTCACATTATTCTCCTTATTTCTATTTTATCTTAAAGTAAAGATCAAGGTCATGTCTCTGGACCAGGCTATGCTTCCTTCCAATAGAACGGTATGTAGTACTGTACACTGTAAAAATAAAAATACAGCATAGTGATGTCAGCAGAGTCGCCATACAAAAAATGTAATTTAAAAAACAGTTTTGTTGTAAATTTCTCCTCTAAAAATTTATGAAAGAGAAGGGGGAAAAAAAAACAGAGTTCTATAGCGTACGTATTTGGTTAAAACGGAACAAATGTGTTACTCCTGATGTATATTTTGTATTTCTCATGTAATTATTTGCAGGAGAAATTTACAACAAAACTGTTTTCTAAATTACACTTTTTTATGGCGACTCTGCTGACAGCAGATTTGCTGTAAAAATACAAATATTTTTTGACAGTGTAATATAAAGTTTGTAGAATTTAGTTGTAGCGTAGAGAAGGACATTCGCGTCCCCTTCACTTTTACCTACATTTATTACACAATACTAAACAGTAACACAATAAACCAAGCAGATTGTTTGCTTCATTCATTTTAAAGGGGGTCCTTATCGAATGAGATTTAAATTGTATTTTATGTTATTGTTCACTTGGCTCATTTTGCCAAAATGATTATAAAGATTTAGGTTAGTCTGGAATCCCTTGAAATTTATACATCAATAATTTCTTGTTTTATTTTTAAGACATCTACGAAAAAAAAAAGGTGAATTTTTTGTAAATCGTTACCGTAACGATTTTAAAACTACGTGCCTTTGTACGCGGCGCAGAATGTTCTTTGTATTTTGTGTTATGAAGTCACCTATACTTGGTCGATGGCGGCTTGCCTCAGAGCGGTGTCTAGTTTTATCGTGCATGACAGGTTGTATGCCTAGCCTCATTGTTTTCATTGTTTTAAGAAAGTTAAAGATTTCCTAGCTCTGAAACTCTAGTTCTTTGTTTTTACAGTTAGGGACTAGTTTTGGGAAGTTACTAGTTCACTCTAAAGGAGTGAAATTGGTATGCTCGCAAAAGTATAGCAAAATGTAACGCACAAAAAACTTACTTTTTATTCGCTCACTGAAGCATAACATGACGACTTTTTTTTTCTGAAAATCGCTCACTTAGTAACTTACCTACATGGACATTGTTTTAATAAAAAAAATTATTGATATCTCAAATAGGGGGAACTTACTTTTTGTGGTGTTTTTAGACAAAACTGTATAGAACAGAAAATTAAAATACACTGTTGGTCAGAAAGGTTAAATATTTTCTTCGTCCTCCACCAACATTATGTTTGCTCCTGTAATTTCATGAAATTAATTGTCCCCGCGTTCACTTTTCGGGACCCTAGCTATATTTTGGTTGTTCCCCCAACCATTCCCGGAAAAAGAAAAGTAAAAAAAGGGCTGTCAGCCCCCACAATGCCCATTTTTGCCATTTTTGTCATTTTGGGGCCCCTTTTTGTTTACCCGGCTGACTAAGGCCCCCTTAAGCTTAACCCCGCGAGACGCGTCTAAAGTGTAGAGTTAATATTGTTCTTTACGTCAAATTAAGTTTCAAGATTATATGCTTTTGTCTCTTGTCTAGGGGAGGGGTTGAAGTAAAAAGTGAGATTGGTGAAAAATTGAAATATTTTATCCTTACTTCATGGTAAAAGCAAAGGAAATAAAAAACAACCATAAACCCTTGATTATTATAATTTTCACCCAAATTTTGTTTTAGCCTTATTGACAAGGTTGTAAATGGTAACTATAGTCTATTTTTCATTAGGATTTATTTTTGGCGGAGATTCTACAATATATTTTTGGGATGATAGAAATTCCATGTTGTAAAAATTTATAAAATCAATTTTTAACCCTTATCGAAATAAACTTTGACCCTTCCCCTAGACAAGAGACGAAATCCTTTAAACCTTAAAACTTAATTCAGCATAAGGAACAATAACAACCCTACACTTCAGACGCGTTTCGTGGGGGTAGGATTAAGGGGGCCTTGGTCAGCCGGGTAAACAAAAAGTGGCCCCAAAATGGCAAAAAATTGCGAAAATGGGCATTGTGGGGGCTGACAAAGTTATTTGATTTTTCTTTCCCCGGGAATAGTTGGGGGAATGTCCAAAATATAGCCAAGGTCCCAATAAGTGGAAGCGGGGACAAACAACTTCAAGAAATTATAGCCGGAGTAAAATGATGTTGCTGGATCACTCAAAACAATATCCAACCTTTATGGGCAACAGTGTATAAAATAACGATTAAAGAATTTGACGAATATATGTTTTCGTTTTATTAAACATATCAATTCTAGTAAACTTAAGAGATAGAGGGCGCTACCATTCTACTCAAAGCGAACGCGCCCATTGACTTTTTTTTTTTTTGGGGGGGGGATAGTTTTTCACTTTATTTTCTTTATTGTGGCGAGCAACTATCTTTTCAGAGAAATGTTCACTTTTATTAAGTACGCTAAGAGTCTGAATTGTTCAAAAATAGGAATAACGTATTGCAAAGGAAAGAAAAAGTCCTGTCACTTTTGACAATTCGAAAGCCTAGTCAGATCAAATTCCTGTACAATATGGTATATTTTGCTCTCAAAATAGTTTTGATCCTCGATGCCGCATTATACTATTATAGCTTATTGTTCGCAGGGCAATTAAAAGCTTGAATTCTCAGCTTTCCGGAGATGGTACATTCATTTTAATTGATTTAAAAAAAATTCCTGTCACTTTGAACATAATCATAAGAAGTTCTTTCCTCGACTAGTCAATATTTACGCTTAACACATGCATATCGCATAGAAACATGTGAACTATGTCATTGTTTTGAGCATCAATTTATATGAATTGCATATACTGATTACAACTTCAGCACAATAATGTTATAAGCTTGCCCAAATGTGTATTTCCTCCATCTGGTCTGGAGAATCTATTAACTAACAACATGATAAAAGTTCATCAATTTCTTTCATCTCCACGAGTAGATTGCTCAACCGAACGGACAATACCATTCCACTGCAGGGAAGTCTTCTTACGCGAGTTTTTGTGAGCTAATTCATTATTGCAGCCAGCTGACATTTCTGCGTCTGGCCTCTTAGATAATGGACACGCCTTGTTTAATTACGATTTAATGCCGCACATTGGTATACGTTAACTTTACATTTTACATAGAGTAGAATTGATATGGTACAAGGAAGATAAGTACACTGTTAAAACGCAGTGTAAAACAAGTGTTGTTTTCAAACAATTAAACAATGTACCTTAACGAGTTGTAAAAAGAAAGAGTGGTTTACACTGATGGGTTCTGTAAAAAATGTTGTAAAAAAAATTTAAACATTGTTGTTTAAAACCGGAAAAAGTTTAATCAGATTTTAATGGGTCAAGTCATTATTTTTTTCTAATGTATTTATTTCTAATTTATAATCATTTTTACTAGTTACAAATTTATTCTGGTTAAAAAAAAAGTTTTTGAATTATTTAATCCAATAGAAACATATTTTATTAGGTTTCAATTTTTATATAGTATAATAATTATCATTTGGAAAATACTACAGGAAAAAATTATAAAGATTGAAGGCAAAAAGAGCTGAAAATATATTTTTTGAAAGTAGAAACGATTCCGATTAAAAACAATTATAATAACTGTATTAAAATAAATAAACATGACTTGGCCCCATTTCTTCTAAAATTGCAGAAAAAATATATTTATGCATTTGGGGGTATTAAAGGCCAAAATCGAGAGAGAGAGAAACAAAATGTTTTAAAAGAAGAAAAAATAAATAAAGAACAAAATTAAGATATGAAAATTAATTTTAGGAAGAGAAACGATTGCAATTACGATCGATTACAATTACTGTCATTTAAGAGTATTTTCTAAGCATAATGAAGCTATAAAAGCCTATATTTTAATCAAAATATATCCAAATTAATGAACAAAATATATTGTTAATGTCTAATAATTATTGTAAGAATTTTATTTTCAAAACTCCAAAATTGTTAGTTTTGATTTTAGTAACCGGCAAATATATATTTCAGTTTTCTAAAAAATTAAAAAATTCCATGTTTATTTTAATTCTTGAAAGAACAAACAATTTTACTTGTATATAATTTGTGAATAAGGTGCACCCCGACAATACCCTTTATCAGATATCGGGAACAAAGTGCGCCCAGGGAATTCCCTGGTCCGCATGTGCACGGTAATTTACGGTAGCTAGGCGTAGACCTCTACATACAATTTTAAACAATAAAATGTGAGAAAATTTTAAACAAAATATGTTTCGAATTAACACAAACGAACGTAAACAACAACGTTGTTTTATAATATTTTAAACACCTTTCTTTAATGAAATATGTTGTTTAAACTTTTTTAAACAATATTTGTGTAAAATACTTAAACAACAGTTAATTAAACTTGAAACAAAAGGTGTTGTTTAATGAATGTAAACAATAGTGGATAGTTCCTATTATAGTAAACAGCGGTTGTGTAAAGTTTTAAACAAGTTGTGTATTTATTTTTTTTTTTTAATTTTTTTTTTTTTTACACAGCGTTTTAACGGCGTAGAATTACACTACTATCAGGAAAAAAAAAGGTTTAAGTTTTGGATTTTCGTAAACTTTAATCGCTTGCAAATGTGCAATGTTGAAAGCGTCTATTGATTAACTTGTCAGCACACAATCAAAACCAAATGTATTTTATCATATGCCATTCTGTCATATTTTGGTTCTTTGTAATCAGGTCCATGTTGAAATAATCAATCCAAGTGGAATTAGTGTGAAGAGACTGCGTCAGACTCAAGCCAGGAACGGATTCATAGAGGGCGATTATAGGTTCCATACACACCCTGCCGTCGGTAACTGGTCTATTTCAGCATTCTACGGTCCTCAGGTATTTTTGACAAGGGGGTCTAAAACAATGTTTTGTTTTGATATGATAATTAAGACGAATTACTCTAGCTCCAAGATGGTTTGAAAATAGGAGATGGGATGAGATCATTAAAAAAAAATTAGTGATATGCATTACTTTTCGTCTTAAACACCACATTATGCTGCAGTCACACAGACACTTACGTTGAGTTACGTCCGGTTGCGTCCAAAAATTATTTTTTCTGCGGATCCCCACGGATGCCTACCCGTCATAGTCAGCAATGGAAATTTTGATAATTTCGTTCATCCAATAAAACAAAGATATACATAAGAAATGATAGAATAGAAGATGAAATAAGATTTAAACAACAAGAACGTAACTATACGCAAGTGTCTGTTTGACTGCAGCATTAGCGGGTTTTCGCTGGAGGACGTCTGACGTAATGACGTAGTACAGGACGTTAATTTTTATTTAAAAAGGGCAATATTTTCAAAATAGCTGAAAATTCTCGTTTTTCAATCTTCTTTTGAAGGTTCCCAATGGTAGAAGGACTTATGAGTAATTTTTAATCTCTTTTGTTTTAAGATAGATTCATTTCGTATTGATGTTTCATAAAATACTGACGGAATACGCTGATTTGCTGTCACCGCTGTGTTTACTTTACTGCATGCAGGGGTTTGGGTGTTTGAGTTTTGTTTTTGTTTTTTTTTTTCGTCCTACCATTCTTTGCTAAGCAGAGGAATTATTTAAGATAAAGACAGAAAAAAAAAAAAAATCGAGATTACGTCCTACGTCTTCCAGCGAAAACCCTCTACTTCTCTTCTCAATAGGTGGTTGTTTTTCCTTTTTTTTTTCCTCTTCCTTTTTTTTTTTTTTTTTTTTTTTTTTTTGGGGGGGGGGTTCTTTTTTGCATACTGTATTTGGAAACAAAGAACATATCATCATCATCATCATCATCATCATCACATCATCCACCATAGGCCTCCTTCGTCGATGTCGAGGTTCTAGGACAATTACCCCCTGACAATACCCCCGGACAATTACCCCCGAGGACAATTACCCCCCGGACAATTACCCCCCCCCGAGGACAATTACCCCCCGCGAAATACCCCGGACAATTACCCCCGAGGACAATTACCCCGAGACAATTTCCCCCCGGACAATACCCTCGAGGACAATTACCCCCGGACAATTACCCCGGACAATTACCCCCGGACAATTACCCCCGAGGACAATTACCCCGGAGAGTTACATCCGGTCAACTACCCACCGACGACAATTCCCCCCCCCCTCACTTATGATGTTGGAATCAAGCGGCGCCCATTGTGGGTTTCGCCCGGTGTCGCAGGTTTTCTAATTATTTTCTACTTGATTTTATCATAATGAATCTCTCTTCTCTTTCATATTTCTCTTTCTCCTTTACTCTCTCTCACTTCTTCTTTTTTCCTTGCTTTTTTCTTCCCCCCCCCTTTCACCTTCTGCGCCATGAAAAAATGGGGGGGGGGGGCTTGAGCCCAAGCCCCGTTGGATACTCATATATGCATTAGAAAATATGTAAACGGGCCCTCATATTACCTTTTTTTCATAGAACAAAACAATTTGAAAATTCATGAAAGGACACAAATACACATAATAATCACACATGTTGAATATCTCTGATTCATCTCTGATTCCAACTGATATGATTTTAATTATTTTTTGTTTAATTTCACGAAAAATTGATAAATCCTTGGTCTGAACCCATGGTTTCTAAGGGCGGCAATAAAGGTCTTGATTAATAACTCCATAAATTAACAAATTAAGTGAAATATAAACTAAAGCTTAATGTTAATTTATGCAAAAATAAGGTTAATCGTAAGATTAAATATGATACATAAGTTATTCGTTATGGCCCAGATGACCACCAATGAAACCATGGTTTCGGACCACGTATTTTTCAGAATCTACCGTTGGGAATATGAGGGCCAGTTTACATATATGCTGATGCATATAATGTGTATCCAAACAGGGGCGGGCTTGGGGTGCAAGCCCCCCCCCCCTCCCCATTTTTTCATGGCGCAGAAGGCGACGCTAAACAAAAAGGGGATGGAGGGGTGTGAGGTGGTGTGTCGAATGGATAAGTCGGCGGACTGACGATCACAAGGTACGCGGTTCGAATCCCGTCCATTCCACTAATGTCCTTTGGCAAGATATTAATCTGCAATTTGCCAGACTTGACCTAAGTAAGGTAAATGGGTACCGGTAGGAAGAAATTCCTCGAATGCGCTTAAGCGCCCTTTATAAGGGCAGCTATGGCTATAGCCGGGTTATAATATTAGCTGCGCCACTGAATAGTTTACGAGATTAGTCGGCGCATTATAAATGCTTAATATTGATATATTATTAAAATATTATTAAAGGAAAGGAAGAAAAAAAGGAAAAATAAGAAAGGTGTGTGAGAGAGAGAGAGAGAGAGAGAGAGAGGCAGAGATAGAGAAAAGGAGGAAGATAAATTAAAAAGAGAAAGGGAAAGAGAAAGCCAGTAAGATAAGATCAAGTAGAAAATAATTCGAAAAACTTGCGACACCAGGCGAGACTCACAATGGGCGCCGCTTGATTCCAACATCAATTGCCGGTGGAAGGGGGGGGGGGGGGGGTTTAACTGTCCGGGGTTAATGTCCTCGGGGGGCAATTATTGTCCAGGGGTAATTGTCCCCGGGGGGTAATTGTTCAAGGGGTAATTGTCCTTGGGCGGTAGTTGTTCCTGATACGAAATATAAAAAGAGAAAGAGAAAAGAATTTCATTAAGAAAGAACGAGTAGAAAATAATTCGAAAACCTGCGAGCGAGACTCACAATGGGCGCCACTTGATTCCAACATCAATGCATGTAGGGGGGGGGGTAATTGTCTGGGGTAATTTCCTCGGGGTAATTGCCGGGGTAATTGTCTTCTGGGGTAATTGTCCTCGCGGGATATTATCCTCGGGGTAATTGTCCGCGGGGTAATTGTCCGGGGTGAGCCGGGGTAATTGTCCCTGTCCTCGGGGGTGTGTAATGTCGGTGCGAATTGTCCTGTTATACCGATGATAGTAATCGGACTATCCTGACAGGTGATGCACCTAGAATGTTTGATGTGCTGCGTTTGAGGCAGCTTCGGCTGTTGCTGGTGATGCCAATTCGAGATTTGCATCAACTGCCACAATATGTACACGTGTAGTTGCCTGTATTGATAATGTTTTCTGTACAGGGATACTAATGCCTAGAACTAACCAAATAGGGGATGTTTGCTTTGGTAATTGCTTTGGTAATTATAAAATTTTCTGACTTCTTGCTCGTTTTTATTAATTCTTTTTCGTTGATATCTAGTTCCTTGTCAAATCAACTGTGACATTTGAAGTAAAAGAGTATGGTGAGTCTTAGTCCTTGTATTAATTTCTTTAAAAATTATCCAATAAAGTTGTATGTGTATAATCTATGCGTAATGAAACTTTTCAATATGAGACCTATATGTCGGCTTTCTGTACCAATTAATTGCCCCACAGTCTAGGTTTAATGTAGGTCTGAAATCTAAAATGCAACGTTTTGAAGAGTCATTGAAACGGGATTTTAGAACGCAGTGAAAACTAAAGGTTTGAGACGTGGTTGGGATTAGTTTCAGACATGTCGTAGAGGTCTCGAAAACGTTTCAAAGACTCGGAGAATTTGACATCGAAATGTATGTCTTCATCATGGAAATTTCGACGACTCTTGTGCTTCAATTATTAATTTGACTGCATCCTTTCTGGCTACCATTTAATTATGTAAAAACCTAAACGTTAGTCATTTAAATACCAACCCATTATTTCATGACCTGAAACTAAAATGTGAAGATCTTGACCAGTACCAGTAATATGATTTTATGTACATACAAATGTATTCAAAATATTCCCTAGACAATTTTGTAGTATAGTTGATTATAACTGCAATATATATCATTATTCCACAAGATCTGAGAAAGAGATTCATATATATACAGAACAATTGCTTTTCAGCAAAATATCCGGTTTACTGGTCCCAAAATCTGGAACGATTTGAATGAAGACGCTAAAACATGCTCTTCCATACACATTTTTACTCGCTGTATAAAAAAAATATATTTTGTGCAATATAATTAATAGTATATTATGTTACTGTATTTATTTGCATTTGTATTTTGTCTATTCTCTATTTTTCTTTCCTTCCCTATTATTTCACTTTTCTGTCTGTTTTTATTTCTCTTTTTTAAACTCTTATAATAATGTCATACTATAAAATTGTTATGACATTATATTTGTGTAAATATGTATTGTCATGCCCACCTCGACACTAGCCTCGTGCTTACAGAGATTCTCACCTCCTTTCACATGATTTATATTATAAAGTTATTTGAATTATGTATTTTGAAATGGAAATAAATGTTTACTTGAACTTGAACCTTATCCTGATATTCTGTATAAAAATAAAAATGTTGTTGTGTGATCACGATCAGAAATAAAATTTTAAACATCTTTTATAAGCTTTTCATGAACTCTATCAAAAAGTGTTGGTTTCCTAATAAGTTCAATGTAAAACAAAAACATGCATGTGTCATTCTAATATTGCCTGTCTCATCGAACTACTCTGCTAATTGTTTACTTTATAGTTCTGCCGAGGTTTTCAGTCAGCATCGAAACACCAAACTACATTCTTAAAGGAACCGACTCTGTCGTCATTACAATAAATGCCCAGTAAGATTATGCCTTTTATTCTGTTCTATATAGCATTTTTTAAATATTTGATTTGATTTGATTTATTTTTCAAGTATAAAAAAACATTTACAATTAGCTTGACGGGATGATCCATGAAAGCTCTAGAGCTTATTACAGTGTGGTCCCAACAAAACGGAACAAAGTTAACACAAGTGCAAAATTCTAAATTGCAATATTGCATGCACCGTATTTTACAGCAAACTTTAGCATTTAACACATACAAACTAGTTTAAAACTTGTCATTACTATTCGCTTACTTCTATTGTTCTAGTCTCAATTGATAGAAACTCCTTAAAACACTCTTTTGAAATGTGCGAATTTTTATACTGCTTTGATGTGATTAGGGAGAGAAGTCCAGTATTATATTTTGATGGCATGTTATTAAAAGCAATTGCAATACTACAACTCGCCTGCCAAGCTAAAGTTATAATTTTTATTTTATAATTAGTCCTATAAATCATACAGTCTGTGTAAAAATGGTACCGTCGGGAAAAAATAATTTAGGTGTGAAATCTTTTCGAATAATGTGTGTTTGTGGTACGATTAAAGCCAAAAAATTCCTGCTGAAGCGCTTTGTCCTGTATAATTTGATTTCGTAACAAGGTTATGCTAAGTTTTGTGGCGACAAGGACAAATCGAATTACGACTTCTATTGTTATGGAGGCGCTGAATTCACGGTCATTCGAAATCATACACAAAGGCATGGGACGGCATGCGAAAATGGATTGTTCTTGATTGTAGAAATTAGTTATATCTTAAAAATAGTGCACCAAATGTGATGAAAAAATTGTGAAGAAAGTTGATTTTGCTGCTTTATGAAATACTAAACAATACCATTTTCTGATTTATTTCATATTAGAAAAAAGTTTTCCACTTGTACGATTTTATTTGACACAGACTGTATTGATGGCAATAGGCTATAATGCTCTCGAGGGATACATATTGTGCGCGTGGTGCAGTATCAGTTGATTTTATCTTTGATTGACATCAAGTAGATCAGCTGCAGAGAGCTCGTCGTAACCACCATGTGATCTAGGGCCTAAGAATGGATGAATCTTACCAATCTATATTTTGTATGATTTTCAACTTCTTTTGATCTAATTTGCCTGAATTAGAATACCACAGGGTTACCATTATGAATAAAAAGTGGATTTAGCGCCTTTTGGAATCAAACTGTTCACTATTGACATTTTTTGCTGAGTTTTTCCTGGACGAGTTCTGGGTTAGAATTGATTAAAGTAATAGCTGTAATCAGTATAAAGTAAGCTTACAATTTTCATAAATACACATATCATTAATATCACTCTTTAATAGGATTGGGCCTAAAATGCACTCTTGTGGCACCACAAGTTATTGGTAGTAATCTGAAATATACATCATGAATCTGGTGTCAATGAAGGTATAGGTACTGGGGTTTTGATCTATTACATGATTGTGTATAGGATTCAGTGACTTCTTCTATACCTATTAGCCTTGGCCTTAATTGGCCTTAGCTTATTTAGTCAGAGGTCAATTGAAGCTATGTGGCAAGTTTCACTTAGTAAACCACAGTCAAATTATAATGAAAATATTTTATGCGATATATTGATGAAAACCCTGTACATAAAGAATGAAGGAGGAAATCAAAATGTGAAATTCGGCTATTTTCATTGATGATTATTATTTATTGTATAGTGATTTTTTTTTTTTTCTGAAATTGGCACATTGCTTGAGATGATTTGTGGAATAAAATTTGGGTCTCCAATAAAAGAAGTACAATGCTTAATCAAAGTAAGACATTGAATGTAGTAGTTATATATGATAGGTTTTCCCGTCACTTTCATACTATGCATATATCATTTAAATCTTTTTAATATCTTTATTCACCGCAGTTGTGATCGTTTGGGCCACCCTCCATTCAAACTTACATTTAATTCGTTCATTTCCTTTATTTAATGCAATGAGGTATTTAAATGTGCAAGTCGATGTTAAAATTGCATAAGCGTTTAAGAATTTCATCGATTCATTATTTCGTTGGAGTTTGAATCTTGTAAAGCATTCTTCGAATCACCCATCTAAGTTTAGACAAAGAACATTCACTTTAGAATTGGAATGCTTTATTTTTCTTTTCGCCCGATCGAATTAGTTTTTCCGTACAACACATTTAGAAAAAGGTCGTTCATATTGAAACTTTATGCATAGATCGTGAATATGCATTCAAATTCAAATGGAATGGCCTCGGACTTTCTTAGGTCATCACAATTCATTATAAGGCAAGCAAATTAAAATAAGTGTATTCTACACTATTGTCATAAAGGTGAATATTTTTTTCTGGCTCAAGCGACATTTTCTTGAATGTGTTTGTCACGCTTTCACTTCCGGGATCTGGGTATATTTTGGACGTTCCCTTAACCCTTCCTGGGGATTTTTCTCAAAAAAAAAAAAAAAAAGAAAAAAAAATGGTCACCCCCACAAGATGGCCATTTTCGTAATTTTTTCATATTTTTGGGGCCCTTTTTCTTCACGCGACCCACCAAGGCCCCTCAGTCCTATCCAAGGAAACACGTCTCGCATAGATTTGTTATTGTATTTTAATAAAATCTAGATGTATGGTTACAGGCTCGACTCTTTTGTCTAGGGGAGGGGTCAATTATTTTTGAATGGGTTCAACATTGATTTTATTCATTTTTACACCGTGGGGTGTAAGTGGGACAATGGAGTAGTAATGATTAATTGTCACCTTAACCTTCATTTGGCGGAAATTTTAACCAAAACATTTATAAAACATATCTAAATAAACTTCAAAATGAGGTATATGATTGCTTTTAAATATTTAGTATTAAATTTTTTGGGTAATACTTCTTTCAATGCTTAAGTGTCCCACTTACCCCAATTTACCAATCTCTTCATAACTTAAACATGTCCTATTTTTGGTTGTTTTATGTGTTCATTCAATTATAAATGTAGGGATATTGTTTGCATAAGTTTTCACTCAACCGTAGAATTTTACCATTAACTTGTTTTGTACGTTAGGGAACACATGTTGTATCAATTTTGACAAGTATGACGTTGAAATAATTTATTCAAAGTCGTAATAATAGGCTTAATATAAACTTCGTAAAAAATCAATGACATGATGATTCTTCCTAAAACAAAAAAATTTAGGGGATCTTACTTTTAGTGTTGTGTTTATATCAAATTAATGCCCAATTTTTTTCAGACATGTATTTGTGCTCTCTTTTTGCAAGCAGAAAGGTTGAAACTCGACTTTTACGCTGGCGCCTCATGGTAAGAACATGGCTCTTAAACTTGGACGTGAAGACGCTTTTTTTAATGAATGATATGTGGTGAACCTAATACTATTCTTATTTAGATTAGCATGTTATATTGTTTGCCTCCATAGGTATGTATTTGGCAAGCCTGTGATTGGTCGTTACGTGGTCACATATGGAATTGTTCGACCTAATGGTACTCTTGAGGAGTTTGGAAAGGAGAAGAGGGGACATGTAAGTGTGCCTCTTTTTAACATGTAATCTAGCATTTATTGAATACTTTTCTAAGATAAAGATGGCACATCGAATTGGCAGCAAAAACTGTATTGTCCCATGCTAAAAGTTTTGGAGTGCAATTTTTAAATGAATATTAACCATAACCTGAACCGCCCGCACGACAGAACGTTGTTAGCGTGCTCACTCAACCGTGAAATTTTACGCAAATGTCCTTACCGTAGGTTTGGAATCACGTTTTGTGTACATTCTGATGCATGAAATGTTTAAAATCTGAAAACTGGTCCGATATCATTGTATCAAAGTTGTAATTTTAGGCTTGTGAACTTCAAAAACTGACGTTTTTGCATTCAACAATTGCTCACTGAAGCATGACTTCATGAATTTTCCTAAAATTCGCCCCCATGGTAATTAAATTCCCGACATGGAAATATAACTAAATCTTTACACTCTTCCTTGGTCAAAAATTATTGATATTTGAAATATGGGGAACTTTCTTTTTGTGTTGTGTTTAGATTACTACGCACAAATTATAGATTTTGTCTAACTCTTCGGCTCAAAACCACTAACAGCACAGGAACAGCATTGGTGCTGAAAACGCCCCAACAGCGCTTTCTGTGAGGTCATTTTACCCGTGTTGTTTGTAGGTGATTTGTTAGTGATTTGTTAGCGCTAAGAAAGCTCCCACTAACAATGTTTCTGTGCGGCCGCCACTGTTAGATTTAGATAACTTTATGCATAGATCGTAAGAAATATGCATTCAAATTCAAATAGGAATGGCCTCGGACTTTCTTAGGTCATTCAAATTCATTATAAGGCAAGCAAATTAAAAATAAGTGTATTCTACACTATTAGTCATAAAGGTAGAATATTTTTTTCTGGCTCAAGCGACATTTTTCTTGAATGTGTTTGTCACCGCTTTCACTTCCCGGGATCCTGGGTATATTTTGGACGTTCCCTTAACCCTTCCTGGGGATTTTTCTCAAAAAAAAAAAAAAAAAAAAAAAAAAAAAAAAAAAAAAAAAAAAAATGGTCACCCCCACAAGATGGCCATTTTCGTAATTTTTTTCATATTTTTGGGGCCCCTTTTTCTTCACGCGACCCACCAAGGCCCCCTCCGTCCTATTCCAAGGAAACACGTCTCAGGCATAGATTTGTTATTGTACTTTTAATAAAATCTAGATGTATGGTTACAGGCTCGACTCTTTTGTCTAGGGGAGGGGTCAAAATTTATTTTG
>CALNVZ010003429.1:3477646-3495228 GCA_940671915.1 Paracentrotus lividus
CTCTCTTTTCCGCGACGAAATCTTTGTCCCACATACAAAATGCTACGTTGTACAAAAGACGGATTAGCCAGCGTGGCATTGTACTAGATCTGTCTCCTGCGGCACAGAAAAAGTTGTCGCGGAGACTGAGGAAACAAATGTAGTGCAATGTCATGCTGGCAAATCAGTCTCAATTTTGTTTCCGGAAGTGAGATAACACCCTTACAGATTGCTGGTTAATGCCCGACTTAGCAACAGCAGTGAATAGAGGCGGATACAATAGATTGATAACATGCGCATTGCGAAAAGGACATCACTATTAGTTGCATTATTTGTATGTGAATTCCATTTAATGAGCAAACTGTACCAGCAGTCGTAGACTCGAATACCCCATAAAGCCAAAATTTTGATTATATAGCGATCTCCTTCTGGTGACATGACTGTGTGAGTACTTTTGAATTACTTATGTTTGAATTCACAGATAGCGTTATTTTTTACATAGACTTATGGCTAATACTATCAGGAGACAATGCCATGCTAGCAAATCTGTCTCAATTTTGTTTCCGCGAAGTGAGATACCACCCTAACAGTAGACGGTTCATGGGTTCTATAGAAACGAGGTATTCAATAGCCGGTATTTAAAGGATGGACAACAGTAGGCCTATTTTGAACCTACTCGTGAATTGCATACTTCTCATGATTGATGTTATGTAGGGGAGACCGGGAACAATAGTAACACGGGGCAATTGTAACAGGGGCTCCCATCCCTAGCAGAAACACGCTACAAACTTAAAATTTGTACAGAGCGTGCGCATTTCATCGCTCCTCATGCTGTTTGAGTATAAGCAGATTTAACGGTTCATGGAACTTTCTACAGCAGAAAAATCGTTTTTTGAGTAGGAAAGTAATATTTCACATTACCCATTGTTTCTCTTCTGGACAAAAATGTGGATGAGCTACGACTGTCATTTTTAAATATTTGGAAATTATGTTCTTAGGCCATATTTTGCTAACGTTTCAACGCTGAATACCTAAGCTCAGATAGAAAAAAAATCTCTCCAAATATGGTCGCCCACCACAGGGGCAATAGTAACAATGCCGTTTACGAAATACTTTTGCCCCGTACCTAGCCCCGGGACAATTCAACGCGCTGTCATCGCCCGTACAGAGCACGTAAACTTCTGCAATAATCCCATGCCATGTATATAACAAGTGGAAAATATAATGTAACTTAATTCAAGCATTGTCATGTTTTATAATAATTAGCCGATGTGGTTAATGTTGTTTAAATCTTGGATCTGTCAAGTGCATAGCTTTGATAAAGAAAAGCAAAATGTTACAATTTCATGTGTTACAATTGCCCCGTACGTCTGTTACAATTGCCCCTGGTTTAGGGGCAATTGTAACACTCGACCTCGTGCTTTGAAATGATAATGGCTTCAAAATAAATAGTTTTACTTAACCCAAACCTATTCATATCGAGCTAAGATATCGAAATTTCGTTTTTACTTGGTTTTAAGCAAGTATTTAATTATAATAAAGTTGATAAGTCAAATTTGGAAAAAAGTGTTACAATTGTCCCCGGTCTCCCCTATCGTTAGATTTCAAATTGTCAAGCCCCAAAAAACCTTTGTTTGAGAATGTCGATTATATCCACCTTCTATTCACTGCTGTTGCTAAGCCGGGCATTCACCAGCAATCTGTAAGAATAGACCGGATTATTGGGTTCTATAGTAACGAGGTATTCAATTAGCCTGTAATTCAAGAATAGACAACAATATTTGGAACCTATGTAGTACTCGTGAATTGCATACTTGTCATGATTGATGTTTTGTCTCGTAAGCTTTCAGATTGTCAAGCCGAACCAACCTTTGTTTGAAAATGTATCCACTTGATTATGCTCGGAAACAGAATAGAGAAGGTGCATTGAAACTATGTGTATTAAAATCTAGTCAGTCATTCTAATGGGTCAATTGAGTCTGCCTACCTACTTTTATTGACCTCGTCCGTCGAGCCGACGGACGAGGATCAAGCTTGACGGACTAGCTTTAAAGCTCGTCCGTCAAGTTGAGAGACATAGATTCACTTGTATGCTAGTCCGTTTCGACGGACTAACATGACGGACTAGCTTTAAAAGCAGTACGTCTTGACCGACTAGCTTTAAAGCTAGTCCGTCCATTGACGGACGAGGTTTTGGTTTTCATATAATTACAAATTGGCTAATTATGAGAGATTGGAATTATTATAAAATATCAATACACTTAATATCAGTTTAAAAGTGGTTAATACTTAGTTTTAGTCTATAATTATGTTAAGCTTGACTTTCTAAATTAATTTCTTCATCAGACTGGTGATTATGGGGCTGACGTCACCTTGGACAACCTAAATGCTACATTTAACTGGTTTGACCCGTTTGAAGAGCGGCACTTATATGTTCATGCAGTCGTCCATGAATCAGGAACTCCATTCAGCGAGGCAAACACTAATAGAAAAGCGATCTTTGTGAGCTCGCCTTACAAGTTTAGTGCAAAACGCACTGTACGCTACTTCAAGCCAGGCATCGGTATGCAAGTGAAGGTAAATATACAGCTAAACGCCATGTTTGTGCAATGTTTGCCGCCCATTTTGAGCTCTCGAAATAATAAACTCGGCAACCAAATTGTAAATTGCGCCAATTGATTTAACATTATGAGCAATCATAATTGTCAATCATTAGATAATTTCGTCCTTCTTAATTTGAATGCTTGAATTTTGAATTTAACACTTATGAAAGAAACTGATTACCAATCATGCCAATGAAAGGCTTTGATCGCTTAAAAACGAAATCACTTGCTTTTTTAAGGAATGGAAAGAATTTGAAATTTAAATTTACTTTCAAATGCCCAATAGGCTCACAGGGTTGGGGAGTATTTATTCTGGCTGTTGTCTCGGGGGTAAGTTCCAGCGCTAGCGACGACCCCCCCCCTCCCCACCCCACCTGGCTGAAAAGGTTACGAATGGAAATGCGCGTCTGGCTGGTCATCGGTGGTGGATGTGGCCTTGGGGCCTTGACAAAGGGCCCCAAACAATTAGGCTAGCCTAGCTAAAAGGGTTACCTCGTAAAATATGCGGGATATTATCGGGCGTATCCCAAGGATCACAAAACACCATTGCCAGACATTTTTTGTGGTGGGGCGTAGCCGCCATCAGACGCAAAATACTGGTACGTCAGAATTAGGCCTGCCATATTCTGTAAAAGTTACCTCATAAAATCAACTGGAACTTGTTCCTCATAGGCTGAGTACAAGAACATGACCGTTGCCCATGTTGCCAGACGTTTTAAGTGGTGGGCGTAGCCGCTAGACGGCCTCAAAGACCCAATTTTTCGTATTTTTTAAATGTAAAAATTAAATTTTGTAACTATGTTTTCTTGAGTTGACAATAAAGACCATTATTATTATTATTATCATTATTGTACAGCCCAATTATTTGGAGAAAAAAAATCTGTGTTAAATGAAGAAGAGATTTAATTGCTTCATTTCTTTTGTTTTTACATAACGTATAGCCTTAGCTATGTGACTAATGTGATAAGTCATGATTTTGAATGACTAACTAGAAAAAGTCATATGACTAACGTTTAAGTCATGTCAGACGTTTTGGGATTTAGTCAGATGACCAGCTAAAATACGTCACATTTGACTAATATTAGGCTTTGCCTGACTAATTGATTCTATTCATCTGGGTTGTCTGACTAATTACAATTAGTCATTTCAGACACAGGACAGGACAAATTTTTATTAGTCAAAATGACTAACTTATGTTTACAGTGTGTGTAGTTTAAGGACGTTGCACAGTTATGTTTCTGCGCATCTTGACCGCGCATCCTGGGCGCGCATTATTTAATACGTCACAATGGAAAAATATACAGCGCTCGTGGTCGATCCAGCGTTCAAAGAGTTAAAAGTAAGGAACTGTATAAATATGTTATTTATTCCTTCTTTTTGCTCATTATTTACCTACTTGCAGAGATATGTAAAGCATTTATGTTGGTGCATGTTCGTGTTATTCTAGAGATTGCGATGGATATGAAATGAATTGTAAATGTTTGGGAGCAGGATTTGAATAAGTCGAAAATTAGATAAGAGTTTTCATATTTTGAGTATTTTTGGCACGTTTCGGGGGTTTTCAAGTCGACTCGCCACTATTACAGCGCCGATATTTGAAAACGAGCACATGGACCCCCATTTTTTAATGTCCCTCTCTTAGTATATTTCCTCTACAACTTGGCAAATTTTGATGAACTTGACATGGCTTTTGAATGTTCGAGAGCATGATTTTGAATCAAATGTAATATAGGTTGGATTCCACGACTTGTTTGACGTTTTCGGCGCGTTTTTGTGGTTTTCAAGCCAATTCGCAACTATTCGGGCTCCGATAGCTTAAAAACGACACATGGACCCCCTTTTTTGAATGCTTTTACCCGTTGAGTACGTATCCTCTACAACGTTGCAAATTTTTATGAAAATGACATGAATTTTGAATGTTTGGGAGCATAATTTTGAATCAAGTGCAATTAGAGTGGATTTTCACGTTTTTTTTGACGTTTTCGGCGCGTTTTTGTGACTTTTTAAGCCGATTTGCGAGTATTCGGGCGCCGATAGTTCGAAAACGAGCACATGGACCTCCCTTTTTTAAACTTTCTACATATTTATGATGAATCCCTCTACAACTTTGCAAAATTTGATGAGACTGTCATGGTTTTTTAAAAAAAGTGCACCTTAAACTATACTTTTTTATTTTCTTGTAGATTCCAAGCCTCTAAGATACGGTTTTTGCCATTTTACGCACTCTTTTTGCCACATGAGGGCGCTGCTGGCTCAAAAATAAGTACAAATGTGCCGGTTTAAACAATATACCATCTTTGGTATAAACTTTGTAACAAATCGGAATGTTTGATAAAGTTTGATACGGTTTTGACAAAGTAATGACGATTTTTACTTGTTTGTTGCACTTGCGAGGTCTAACAGGGCAATTTCTTAAATTACGCGTACTTTACATGCCATCCAAATATTGGCAACTTCAAAGTTCCGTAGCAAAAAATCAAGCACATGAACCTATATTATTTTTCGCATTTTTGCATACATAGATACCAAGCAAACTCTGTGCAAAATTTGGTGAAGTTGTCATGGTTTTGGTTTCAACTGTGCAACGTCCTTAAATCGTTGTATTTTCCATTCATTTTATAAGGGTATTCTTGCCTTTGATGTTCCTTCGGTCGCATTTCACATCTTCTTTTTTTTTCGAAATTTCGTTGTTTCTTTGTTGTTGTTGTTGTTGTTGTTGTTTTTTGTTATGAACATTGCTTTTGGGTATCATTATAATTTCGAAATAAAGTCAGTAGCGCCACGAGCATTTTTAAAAGTGGAGGGGCCGAGATTTCAAAAGGTTATTATCTGACGAGGTTATTCCCGAGTTCTTGTACAATAATTGTGTGCCATACTAAAGTGACGTAGGAGGGGTCGGTGGCTACAACACCATAGGCTGTGACCGCTTATAGAGAAATGACCCTCTTTTAAATCAATGATGTTTTTCAAAACCTCTATATCGTAACGTCATTTCAGTTAGTTTGGATTTCCTATTTATCATTGTATAGCATTATTGTTGGTAATTTACAATGATTTAGTACTATAATGACTAGGTAAGAAGATTAAATTTCAAATGATGAAGTTAGAACTTCGTATTTTTTTTTTTTTTTTTTTTTTTAATGATGAGGGTCGGGGAGGGTGCTAGAAACTAATTGTTATTTGACCTATTATCAAATATTAGGTGTAGTAGACAATGGTAGAAAGACGGTTCAACAGTGGTGCAATGGTCGTTGAACAGCTGCAGCCATAGTACTACCAAGCAAACACCAAACGTTTTCAGAACGTTTTCAAAACGTTTTATTCAGGTACCTAGGTCTTCGTTCCTTGGACGTTACAAATGTAAGGTTTTAACCAAAACGTTCACAAAACATTTTAATTGAAACCTTATAATGAGACATATTTTATTGAACGTTTTATGAACATTTTTTGTATACGTCCAATGGGACTTTATGCAAATGAGAAGGTAATTTGCATATAATACGTTAGACATATGGAAATAAACGGTTTTATTGAAGGTATTTCCATTCAAAGGCGGTCCTGCACGAGCATCGCTTAGCTAAAACGAGAACTCAAGATACGATCTGTGTGGTCGCCGCCATATTGTTCACGATCGAGAGCATGACTTAATTTGCATACGCCGGTTGTCAATCAAAATTAGTGCAAACTCTCGCCAGCCAATCGCGATCGCGCTTTGAGTGCGAGGGCGTACACAGCGTGTGTGGATAAGCATTGTATCAGTGCACTATCAGTGAATGCATATACACAGTGTACGGATCTCAGATTATCACGTGCATAATACCTCTCGCTTGCACAACAGGCGGAGACATCCGAGCGGTCGAATCATTGCCGATAACAAATTGGCTCATGTCTTCGGCAATCGTTCGGGCGTTCTAGCTTTCGGTTTTTGGACCACTGCGTAAGAGTCGCACATCGTTGTATGAATGGGCAGCTTGCAAAGTTCGCCACCTACACTATGGGGAACGTACACCTTTAACAGTAATACATTCATGCTTTGGTGTTTCATTTTATTGTCATATTGTTTGAAACACAAAATATAAAGAACACTAATTCATTATTTGAATGTACTAACATTACAAATAAAGTAATAACTATCACAAACAATAATTTCAATAACTATACATTTAGTGGAGCATCATATTGTGTTAAATCCAAATTTTTCCCACTTCTTCTTCTTCTTCTTCTTCTTCTTCTTCTTCTCGAGTCCTCTCTCCTATTCTTCTGTTTGATTCGTGAATTATACCTGATTACATTTTAAAAAGGTCATAGTATGCATTGTATGTTATATTGATTCTTAGGGGAATCCTAATTAGACTCTACCCATTAAGTATTGAACGCAGGCGATCCCATTAGGCGAAAGAGTAGTAAGATCAGCTTGGGAGCAGGGGACGGGGAGAAGAGGGCATTGTAGAAGGTGACTCATGGTCTCCTCCGCTCCGCATTCCCATACTGGCCTTCCTTCAGTGTCGATGCCCCATTTGGCCATTAATACCTTGCAACGGCCGACTCCAGCCCGCAGGCGGTTCAAACAGAGCCAGAACGGCCAGGGTTCACGGATCCTGATGGAGGGACTCCTTGAGGCCCGATGATGACATTGTGGGCGCAGACTCAAGATGGGTTGACCAAAGGTCTAACCTACAGTTGTGGGGGCTCTGGTTAGTGGGCACGGTAGAGTGGAGAAAACTGTGCCTGGATCTCAAACGCTTTGTCGTGGCAAGGGCATTGAAGAGAGGGTGGAGTGGATCATTTTCTTGTTTAAGTTTCTCCTTTTGAGAGAGCGCAGACCTCCTGATGTGAGGGAGGGGCGATGCCACTGAGGAGTAGAGATCTCTACCTTGGTCGGTTTAAGGCAGCTGTTATGGCCCTACACGCGTTGTTGAGTGATGGGTCTATCTTTGAAGCATGTGCTGACCTGCCCCAAACAGGACATGCATATCTGCAGCTGAGTAGCAGAGGGCAAGGGCTGTTGTGCGGATTGGTGCTTGCATCAGTGGCCCATTTTGAGTTAGCTAGCTTCTTCAGGATGCTGTTCTGGAACTGACCTTCTTCTTTGTTTTCAAGATGTGATTCTTGTAGGTGAGGAGCGATCTGAGGTGACTCAAGGTAGACTCGGGTTGAAAGTGTGCTCTATTTCTTACCATACCACTTGACCTTTAGTTGACGATGGGCCTCTCTATTTTAAGATGGAAGGCGCTGATCTGCGTCTTGGAGGATTCGCACACGAAGGTGGTTGGATCCGTAGTATGGGACTAGACCATCCAGAGCAGATGAGAGTGTAGCTTCAATTTCCTCGAATGAATCACACTGCGAGGCGATACAGAGGTCATCTGCGTATATGAAGCTCCAAGTTTCTGGATGGACTGGTTGGTCATTGGTGTGATAGTTGAAAAGGAGAGGGCAAGGACACTCCCTTGGGAAGGCCATTCTTCTGGGTGCGCCATCTACTGTGGCCTCCATTGAGATCTACGAAGAAGCGCCTGTTGGATAGCATTGATTGGATGAGCTCTGTGACTTCAGGTCTTTGTCAGAATCAAAGAGCTTCTTGGCTAGAATCCGATGATTGACAGTGTCGTAAGCTGCTGATAGGTCTACAAAAGCGCTCCTGTGATCAGGCCCTTCTCAAAACCATCTTCAATATGCTGAGTAAGGTTGAGTAGTTGCCAGTACAGGACTTTCCAGGTCTGAAACCGGCCTGTTCAGGGATGAGAGCGGTCATCCACAAAGGTGCAATCCGATTCAGCAAGGCGCTCAAACAGCTTTGTAGGTGTGACATAGCAGTAGCGTAGCTCTTTGGGACCGCTGGGTCTCTTGGCCTGGCTTTAGTAAGGCGATGACCTTGGATTTTCTCCAGATCTTGGGTATCTTGTTTGTGTCGAGGCAGGTGTTGAGCATGTGAGGAGGGCCACTTGAGTGATACAGGGCCAAGGTGTTTATCTGCTCACAGAGAAGATCATCGAGCCCAGCTGCCTTGTTGTTCTTCATGGCTTTGATAGCACTACATAGCTCTAACAAGCTAAAGGGGTCGGTAAACCATGGCGCTCTTGGGTACAGTAGGCCGCCATAGCGGGAAGCTTGCTCTCTCTTGGGTGATAAAGTCTGCTTTAGCATGATTTAGATTGGAGACACTTTACTCTTAAGTGCCATTCCACAGTGCAAGGGTGTGAGGTGCAAAATAAGCGAATCCTAACATATTTGTATTTAATATATTGTTTACATAAGATTTAATTAGTTTCCCCAAACGTTCCCACACGTTTATTAAACGTTCTTGAAAGTTTTTCTAAACGTTCTAGACGGATATGAAAAGTTCTCTAAACGTTCCGGAAGGATTCTTTAAGACATTCCAAACGTTTTCTGAACGTTCAAAGGTTTTCTTGACGCCCTTAGAACGTTCACGGAACGTTCAAATATCATTAAAAAGTTTGTTTACTTTTTATAATGTTCCAAAGGTTTCTACAGGTCTTAATAATTTTGAAAGGTCATTTTTTTAACGTTTAAAAACGTTTTCTAAACGTCATTTGGAACGTTTATATAACGTCGAAACCTTCCACAAAAGGAGTTTGTTTTTTTTTTACGTTTGACAAAACGTCCATAGAACGAATTAGAACGTTTCTTAGAACGTTGTTAGAAAACGTCCAATTGTTAGCTGGGTAGAAACCTCTTTCATTGGAAACCAATTACCAAGGAGTACAAAGTAAAGGTTTAATCATCCGCCTGCACGCACGTCTTTGTCCTGTAGATATCTAGAACGAAAAATATGCTCACTGCTTGCCGTTAACTTTTTTCCTTCAAGTGATTTTTTTTTTCGTTTCAATATGCAAAACGAATTGCAAGTCTATTATATTCGAAACGGAATCACACATTTAGCAGAAAAGAGCCCACATTTAACAGAAAAGAAGCCCGTATTTTTAACTGTAAAATATCAAAACCGTATCAGATGGTAAAGATTAGCCTGGCCACCATTATACTTTTACATAACTATTACAGAAATCATCTAAAATGTTCTAGAGTTGTACTTTTCGGCTAGATTAGCTGACAAAAAAAATAAATTAAAAAAATAAATAACAAAATTACTGGGTCTCTTGTGGCGTCTGTCTGGTTTGCCCATTACCTTAACCGTCTGGCAACTGTCATGCCTTTGTCCGTTGCATAATATGATAAAGAACAAGTTCCAGTTGAGTTTATAAGGTAACCTTTCAGCTAGGGTCGCATAGCTGAACTAATCGGGGCTTTGAAGGCTTCTAGCGGCTAGCGCCGCACTTAAACGTCTTGGCAACGGTCATGCATTTGTCCTTAGCCTAAATGAGGCTACTTTTTCAGCTAGGCTAACCTAATTATGATGTACCAATATTTTTGCATACGCTAGCGCTACGCCCCACACCAAAAATGTTCTGAACAATGGTGTTCTGTGATCCTTTGGATACGCCCGTTAATTCCCGCATATTTTCGATATAACCTTTCCAGCTAGGCTAGCCTAGCCTAATTTTGGGGCGCTTTGACAAGGCCATGGCGACCTCGACCACCATGACCAGCAGAAGCGCATTTCCATAAATAGGGGCACATATAATAAAGACACACAAAAAGAGTTCCACTATTTCAGATATCAATCATTTTTTAACTACGAGGAGTTGAAAATATTTAATCATAATCATGTCATGTAGGAATTCAATTAGCTACCATCATGACCATGGGAGCGAATTTTAGGAAAAATCATGAGTCATGCTTCAGTTAGCAATGGTTGAATGCAAAAATTTCATTTTTTTAAAGTTAACAAGCCTCAAACTCTGATTCAATGATATCGGACATTATTTTCAGAGTTTAAACATTTTAGATGTCAGAATGTATGCAAACGTGCTTCCCAACGTACGGAAAGGAAATCTGAGTCAAATTCACGGTTGTGTGAGATGCAGGGGGCAAACCATTTACCAAAAAAAAAACTTGGAAGATTTTTAACTCTCCTATTAGATATATTCGATTAAATTTGATGGATTTCTGTTTTGGAAGTGTATCGACAATATCTTCAGTCACGGTTATGAACTCATAAACAACACAAAACAGGCCATTTTTAGAACTTACGGAAGAGGTATTGATCTTCGAGAAAGCCTTCGATAGGCAAAGTAGACAAGATTTATGGAAAATCTCTTCAGACAATTGGTGTTGATTGAAGCGACTGCAGGTTTCATTGCACTTTTGTATAATTACCCATGCTGCTGTGTACGTTTTAGAGATGCGGTTCAGGGGCAAAACGGCAGGAATGCTCTTAACACTCTACTCTTTTAACATAATTGCTGAAGTAGGTGTCTGAAGGCATCGAAGCAGTTGATGAAGGTATACTTGTAGGAGGAACACTGATTAAATCAGTCAGTATGCTGTGATAGGTTTACATCGCTTCATCAGAAAAGGTGTCTGCAAGACAGATGGCCACTGGACGAGTTGTTCGTGAGTACGGCAAGAGGCATCGACGAAAGAAAACTAAAGTCATCGATTGATAGTAAAATCAGACAAAAGACATTCAATATAATGTGAATTGGAAATCACATTGAGAAGTTAATAGCACTTAAGGTACTAGGCGATGTGTGCTCAGTAAAGATGGAGGTGGATAAGGAAGGTCAATGCAAAGATCTGCAAGGCAACAGCTGCTTTCCTTCAAAGGAAAGACATTTTTCGTGCGCCATAACTTGTCTCTTTGCCTCATGAAAGTATTGTGAAGTCACTATTCTGGATGTGTCTCTTATGGAGGCAAGAACATGGACGCTTGGCAAGGAAAAGACATTGCTCGTCTAATATAATAATAATAATAATAATAATATAATAATAATAATAATAATATAATAATAATTACATGGGATTTTTTAGCGGCCGTATTCCATTTTAAAAAATGACTCAAGCGCTTTTTAAGTATACAAAAAATATATAAGCATAGTTACACAAGGGATGAATGCTGTCTTCAAGATAAACACATTGAAAAAAATTGTCTTAAACACTTCCAAGGAAGACTAATCTTTCAGCTCCTGTGGCAGTGTATCACGGGCTGGACTGGCATAGCAAAATACCATATCTAGAGTTACAGCGTGACAGATTCAGCGAATTCATTTCTCGTAAAATAAACTTGAAAGTTAATGAGTCTAAGAGGCACATAAATGTGGTGTTGGGAAACCGCTAGGTATTTTTCAGGATGACGAAATGAAGAGGTGTTTTACCGTGCTCATGAAGAGCGAAAGCTTGATGGCACGATCAGAAGTCAATTAACAATGTGTTAGGTTACCTTATTGCGTCATGACAGTCTCTGCATAAAGGTCTGAAGGACATATAAAGGAAGTAAGACACGTGACGAGACCGCGAACGCTCTCTTGACATTCTTATATCATTTGGGGAAGGTGGTTGTCTATCGAAGAGATTGCTTATGATCGAATACTTGGAAGCCAAGGCCTAACGATTGTTAGATGACACCTGTGTCCAGGCAATCACTTCATGAGATGATTGAACGTATTTTACGCCACTAAAAAGTCATCTCAATAATTTTTGTTCTTGTTTTTGTTTTTTATTCTTTGGGTGCTTGTCAATAGATCCTATGGCATTTATTTACAAATTCATGCTTCAGTGAGCCCGTGAGATTGGAAAAGCTTTTTTTGTAGTATGGACTGAAGTTGAAATACAATGTCTTTTGGGGGATAATTTTATTTTCAACAAAAATCGATTTTTCACGCCTCAGTGGCCACAAGATAGCAAGAAATCATGCAAATAAGAAAAAAGTTTGGGTCTTCGTCATGTTCAGTGACTTTTCCAAATGGTAATTTGAATAAATCTGGTTAGGTTAGAGATCAGTTGTAAGCTATGGTGCCAAGTTCTTACATAACTTACTGTGGAATTAACATAATCAAAATGAAAAATGGCCGAATTTCATTACTCTGTGTTACAGAGGTTTAACAAAAGTGATTGGCAATTTAATATTTAAAACGTTTTTTGTCATTTTACTGAGTAGTATCTATGAAACTCTCGAAAAGTCATTCGAAACAGGGTCAAACCCCAAACTTTCTTCTCAATTTGCATAATTTTCTTGTATCTTGTGCACTAAGGGCGTAACATTGGATTTTTGAGAAAATTAAACCAGAAGACTCCTAAAAAGCAATTGTTATATATTCAATCGAGTAAAACTTTGAAATTAGTCCATACATGTAAAGAGTTTTCCAGTCTCCGTTGCTCTGTGAAGCTGAATTTGTAAATAAAGCATTAGGATCATTATCTTTGTCCAAAGAATTAAAACACAACAAAACAAATGTTATGATGATATTCTATGCATAAAGTTATGGCAATCCTCTTTCGTAATCTAAATGGCCTATTTTGGGTTGGTTGATGGGTCATTCACACCAGGAATGAAGGGAAAATTGATTGCATACACTTTCCCAATACAGAAATTCAATCATATTGATCGAATATCCATGTAAATAAGCAAAAATCGCAGTTTTGGGCAACTTTTGCTGCATGCTTACTCAACCGTGAAATTTGACGCAATGTCCTTTCCGTATGTTGGGAAGACGTTTTGCATATGTCTGTCGGTTGTAAAAATGTATATCATTGATTTTAGGCCTTGTGAATGGAACTTTTTGTTGACATTTTTGCATTAACCATTGCTTCCTGAAGCCATACTTGCTGATTGTTCCCTAAAATCCGCTGCTATGGTAAGCTAATTAAAATTCCCTACATGGACATATATATTTTTTTTTCAAACTCACTCCTGCGTTAAAAAAAATTATTTAATATCTGAAAAGGGGATCTTGCTTTGTGTTGTGTTAACATTGTTGTGCACATGGAAAATTGGCTTATCTTTTTTCGAGATTTTCTTTGAGGAAAATCAAGCGACAGTTAGCGAGCTTAAATATACGCAAAATCGGGGCCTTTGTGGCAAATAACGTTGTTTTACGATCAGGCGTAACCTTCGAAAATGGCCGTCTGTGCCCACCATAACTAAAATATTAGGTACTATTATTCTCAAATTCACCGATGGCAAAGCCATTGGAACCTTATAAAGACCAACCTACAAGAGACAAATAAAATTATTGAAATACATATTTACTCTTTCTTAAGTAATTATCATCTGGACTACTCTAACATGCATACATAAAAACAGGTAATTTGGATCTAGTTATTTACATTGAAATGTTGAATTTAAGGCACTTGCCGTGTCACTCACGTTTATGGATTGTCGCTGTCACTCACGACATTTAGAGGTGGACCATTTTCCACAGAGGAGGACATTATTGATCAAGGACCAATCAAATGTCAGCAGAGTACACTATCAGCTACATCATACAGCACTTATGCTACTCTTAGAGATCTACTTGCGGCACAAATCCAAGTATAACAATAACTAGTCAGAAACCCATGTTTTTTTGTTTTTTGTTTTTTTTTTTGTCGGCACTCACGCACTGTTTTATCATAATTTCCAGGAACTAATTTGTACAATTCAAATCCAACTTGGTAATGACACATGCCACTCCTCCCCCCCTCCCCACATTATACATATATGGTAGTCATGATCCATTCATAACCTAGAAGATGCGAGAATATGCCGCCCTTCTAATATCCAATGTCGTGTCACTCACGTCATAAATATGACCATATATTGATAAACAAACCTTTTTAATGGTACTTCGCCCACATCCACTTATTTTTTCAGACAGTTCTAACGTGAGAATGCTGTCAAAATCACGTCGTCAAAAAAGCGTCCTCTCCGAACAATGATCGCAATTGACTTTACGCTGTAATAAAAATTGAACCCCTAATAGAAAATAAGTTGGTGACCTCATGCTCAAAATTTAAAAAGCCAATATTCATTTCCCACTATGTCTAGAACAGATACACAAAAATTGAGGAAAACAAAGCAACTTTATTTTTAGGCCGCGTCAGACAAAATTGTCTGTACCTTGAATCGTAAAAACAACATAAAAGGAAGAAAAGTCATTGCAACGACCCTGTGCAATTTATATGGGTAGCAGCGAACAGTTTTTTTTTTTTTTTTTTTAAGAGTATTATAAAACAATTTTCTGTCCTTATCTGTACAGTTGGATTTAACATTTGCCAAATGGGAGACGTTGCAACACGTCGTCCGTGAAAGTAATTTATGCGAATGTAACTAAGAGTGGACGGGCGTAAGGAGCGACTACGTGGGACTGTTTATTGATGGCAATGAAAATGATTACGATCCTCAAACACTGATGAAGAGGAGGGATCCAAATGATCATTTAGGCTCACGTCAGATGTTAAAGAAATCAAGGTCGAGGTAAGAAGGCAAAATAATTTTAAGGCTGCTTTTAAAATGCTACCACATTCCGTTCGTAGTTTAAGCCTATCTGATATTCGCCGGGCTAGTGGGCAAGTTACTGACCGGTCGCGGAATGAGACTGACTGCCATGACGGGCAGGGCGAAAGCAGCTGCCAGTTCAAGAAAGTCAGATTATCGTACCAGAGCCTCAAAAATGATCGTTTTTTAGCAAAATTATAACGTACATGCCAGATTCGATGGGCCCAATTGCACGAAATCCATCCCTCATTGGGGTGATGAGCTCGAAATTTCAAGCTTCAGGATAAATGGCAAAGACCCCCGGAACTTTAATAGAAAAATCATAGGCCTACTGTTTTAACATTTGCGGGATCAGGGAATCTTCCATATAATTTCATGGGGGGTCTGCGGCGGAGGCCCAGACCTTTAAGGCATTTTTGTGGTTTTATAGGAAGTTGATCAAATGGTGCAACAATTATCGTACATTTACAATTTTTTGCAATCATTGATCGTACATCGTAAGAGGGCAAAATTATCGTTTACACATACGATAATTATCGTACGGCTGGCAACGGCTGGGTGCGAAGCCCGAGCGGCCTATTATCACTGTAAAGTCATCATGATGCATAATATGGTTATCGTATGCGAACGTTACTTCTTTTATGCATCATTTCATGAGACGACCCCTTATATGGCATCGCCCGTATTTATTCAACCAAATCAAATATCACGGAAGCTCCTTTTTTAGGGGGTCGCAGTTCATTACATACATGGAATAATTTTAGAGATCGAAAATTTAACTATTCTTTCCCGCTTTCCTAATAATATTTCTTTTCAATTTTTGAATAATTTGATTTTTTTTTGCATAATAAATAAGCCTCTTGTGTTCAAACCATTCTACTTTATTTTGGAGTTTAATTGAACAATTCATTTTTTTTCTCTCGTATCTCATACCGCTTCGAAGTAGTTAGAAGTAGCACTAGCAATACTGCGTGGAAGGCTAGATCGAGGGGTCTTCCCTGAGGCTTAAGGCTGTAGCTAGCCTGCGCTGCGAAGCTTCGGCCGCCGGGTCCAAGCTTGCGGCTGCGCGCGCGCCTGGCAGCCTGATAGAGGCAGGCTGATACAGGGGGGGGGGGGGCCTAGCAAAAAAAAAAAAAAAAAAAAAAAAAGAAGAGAAAAAGAAAACGACGTAAAAAACTAGACGAGGGCCGATCGACCCAACCTTACCCCTATGATTGATACATGGTGAACCTAATTGACGTCGTAGGCCCCCCCCCCCCAAAAAAATGACATGACCGTATTAGCCATCGACCGATCGAATAGCGTGTTTTTTGTTTTTTTTTGGCTTCGGCCATCAAAGAGGTCATTCCATATATCACTTATAGGGGTAGGATTGGGGTCAATCCGGTCGCTCCGGTCTATTTTATGCCACGCTTTTTTTTTTTTTTTTCTTCTTCTTTTTATTTTGATCCTTTCTTTTTTTCATAGGGGGGGGGGGCCGGGCCAAACGTCGCCCCCCCCCTGTTATCGCGCCTGTATACAGTGCACAGCATTTTGATATCAGTGTAGGATAAAAGTTAAGGAAAATTTTTAGCCCAAAATATTTCAAGAGTTGCATACCTTTTAGTAAAACCACCTCAGGTATAATATACTTATGTCCCATGGTTAGTACAGATAGATAACGTTTAGAGAAAAACAAAGTCTTCTAAAACACTAAAACTATTTATGCTTTCATTACATTGATCAATGTTTGAGAAGTTGACGGAGGGATTCTTTAGTCCAAGAATTGTTGTTACTCAACTGCTTAAAAAGAAAAAATATTCAAAATTTCTTTAATTCTTTCCATTTCCATTCGCCGAATGTATTATTATTTGGAGGAATATTTTCTTAGAGAAACTAAAACATAACCATTTGGTGACATGCGCAAGTTGGAGTCGGATACAATGTGGCTGAGATGCCAATTTTCTTTCTACAAAAAAAAAAACGCTGAACGGCTACTATTACTCCACGAATATACAGTAAATGAATATAAAGATTCATTTTCCAGTCTCATAAAGTTACTTTCTTGATATTTCATGACATCATGATAGATTACAAGAAACCTAGAATTTTTCTCCGAAAGCATTTGTGATATCTCCAATAGGATGTGTTTCTTCGACTGTCAAGAAAATTGAGCGCACATAACGCGTCGCATCATCGCACACGTATTACTTAGTGGGTGCTGGACTAATCTACTGGACTAAGGGACCTCTACCATTCTGAGCTCGAGACCAATATAATCTTTAGCCGTGGTTTAACTCTGTGAATGATGCATTATATTGCGTTCTTATTTAGAATATTATACAATATAGACAAGTAAATTACATTTATGAGAAAATTCATGTAAACAGATTTAAACACAGTTATTTTATTTTGGATTTTTCTAATTCCAAGTTCTTGACGAAATTATTTACATTGCGTTGGTAAATTTTTCAACTCTTGGATATTCCTATTTAAGGCCATAATACTCGTAGATGACGAATATCCAAACAACCAACGCCATCATCTCCTTTGAATTACTAGCAGCAACATCTGATTATGCATAAGAGTACTTGTCCATTCGACCCGGGAAATAACAAAAGCCGCAAACTCGCAGGTAAGATCTCTCCTCATACTGTTCGCCCACGCGTCCCGACGCTCCGGCC
>CALNVZ010003429.1:3495253-3506799 GCA_940671915.1 Paracentrotus lividus
TCGGCGCGTTTTTGTGGTTTTCAAGCCAATTCGCAACTATTCGGGCTCCGATAGCTTAAAAACGAGCACATGGACCCCCTTTTTTGAATGCTTTTACCCGTTGAGTACGTATTCCTCTACAACGTTGCAAATTTTTATGAAAATGACATGAATTTTGAATGTTTGGGAGCATAATTTTGAATCAAGTGCAATTTAGAGTGGATTTTCACGTTTTTTTTGACGTTTTCGGCGCGTTTTTGTGACTTTTTAAGCCGATTTGCGAGTATTCGGGCGCCGATAGTTCGAAAACGAGCACATGGACCTCCCTTTTTTAAACTTTCTACATATTTATGATGAATCCCTCTACAACTTTGCAAAATTTGATGAGACTGTCATGGTTTTTAAAAAAAGTGCACCTTAAACTATACTTTTTTATTTTCTTGTAGATTCCAAGCCTCTAAGATACGGTTTTTGCCATTTTACGCACTCTTTTTGCCACATGAGGGCGCTGCTGGCTCAAAAATAAGTACAAATGTGCCGGTTTAAACAATATACCCATCTTTGGTATAAACTTTGTAACAAATCGGGAATGTTTGATAAAGTTTGATACGGTTTTGACAAAGTAATGACGATTTTTACTTGTTTGTTGCACTTGCGAGGTCTAACAGAGGCCAATTTCTTAAATTACGCGTACTTTACATGCCATCCAAATATGGCAACTTCAAAGTTCCGTAGCAAAAAATCAAGCACATGAACCTATATTATTTTTCGCATTTTTGGCATACATAGATACCAAAGCAACTCTGTGCAAAATTTGGTGAAGTTGTCATGGTTTTGGTTTCAACTGTGCAACGTCCTTAAATCGTTGTATTTTCCATTCATTTTATAAGGGGTATTCTTGCCTTTGATGTTCCTTCGGGTCGCATTTCACATCTTCTTTTTTTTTCGAAATTTCGTTGTTTCTTTTTGTTGTTGTTGTTGTTGTTGTTGTTTTTTGTTATGAACATTGCTTTTGGGTATCATTATAATTTCGAAATAAAGTCAGTAAGCGCCACGAGCATTTTTAAAAGTGGAGGGGCCGAGATTTCAAAAGGTTATAATCTGACGAGGTTATTCCCGAGTCTTTGTACAATAATTGTGTGCCATACTAAAGTGACGTAGGAGGGGTTCGGTGGCTACAACACCATAGGCTGTGACCGTTATAGAGAAATGACCCTCTTTTAAATCAATGATGTTTTTCAAAACCTCTATATCGTAACGTCATTTCAGTTAGTTTGGATTTCCTATTTATCATTGTATAGCATTATTGTTGGTAATTTACAATGATTTAGTACTATAATGACTAGGTAAGAAGATTAAATTTCAAATGATGAAGTAAGAACTTCGTATTTTTTTTTTTTTTTTTTAATGATGAGGGTCGGGAGGGTGGCTAGAAACTAATTGTTATTTGACCTTTTATCAAATATTAGGTGTAGTAGACAATGGTAGAAAAGCGGGTTCAACAGTGGTGCAATGGTCGTTGAACAGCTGCAGCCATAGTACGGTACTACCAAGCAAACACCAAACGTTTTCAGAACGTTTTCAAAACGTTTTATTCAGGTACCGTAGGTCTTCGTTCCTTGGACGTTACAAAATGTAAGGTTTTAACCAAAACGTTCACAAAACATTTTAATTGAAACCTTATAATGAGACATATTTTATTGAACGTTTTATGACATTTTTTGTATACGTCCAATGGGACTTTATGCAAATGAGAAGGTAATTTGCATATAATACGTTAGACATATGGAAATAAACGGTTTTATTGAAGGTATTTCCATTCAAAGGCGGTCCTGCACGAGCATCGCTTAGCTAAAACGAGAACTCAAGATACGATCTGTGTGGTCGCCGCCATATTGTTCACGATCGAGAGCATGACTTAATTTGCATACGGCCGGTTGTCAATCAAAATTAGTGCAAACTCTCGCCAGCCAATCGCGATCGCGCTATGAGTGCGAGGCGTACACAGCGTGTGTGGATAAAGCATTGTATCAGTGCACTATCAGTGAATGCATATACACAGTGTACGGATCTCGAGATTATCACGTGCATAATACCTCTCGCTTGCACAACAGGCGGAGACATCCGAGCGGTCGAATCATTGCCGATAACAAATTGGCTCATGTCTTCGGCAATCGTTCGGGCGTTCTAGCTTTCGGTTTTTGGACCACTGCGTAAGAGTCGCACATCGTTGGTATGAATGGGCAGCTTGCAAAGTTCGCCACCTACACTATGGGGAACGTACACCTTTAACAGTAATACATTCATGCTTTGGTGTTTCATTTTATTGTCATATTGTTCTGAAACACAAAATATAAAGAACACTAATTCATTATTTGAATGTACTAACATTACAAATAAAGTAATAACTATCACAAACAATAATTTCAATAACTATACATTTAGTGGAGCATCATATTGTGTTAAATCCAAATTTTTCCCACTTCTTCTTCTTCTTCTTCTTCTTCTTCTTCTTCTCGAGTCCTCTCTCCTATTCTTCTGTTTGATTCGTAATTATACCTGATTACATTTTAAAAAGGTCATAGTATGCATTGTATGTTATATTGATTCTTAGGGGAATCCTAATTAGACTCTACCCATTAAGTATTGAACGCAGGCGATCCCATTAGGCGAAAGAGTAGTAAGATCAGCTTGGGAGCAGGGGACGGGGAGAAGAGGGCATTGTAGAAGGTGACTCATGGTCTCCTCCGCTCCGCATTCCCATACTGGCCTTCCTTCAGTGTCGATGCCCCATTTGGCCATTAATACCTTGCAACGGCCGACTCCAGCCCGCAGGCGGTTCAAACAGAGCCAGAACGGCCAGGGTTCACGGGATCCTGATGGGAGGGACTCCTTGAGGCCGATGATGACATTGTGGGCCGCAGACTCAAGATGGGTTGACCAAAGGTCTAACCTACAGTTGTGGGGGCTCTGGTTGAGGGGCACGGTAGAGTGGAGAAAACTGTGCCTGGATCTCAAACGCTTTGTCGTTGGCAAGGCATTGAAGAGAGGGTGGAGTGGATCATTTTCTTGTTTAAGTTTCTCCTTTTGAGAGAGCGCAGACCTCCTGATGTGAGGAGGGGCGATGCCACTGAGGATGTAGAGATCGTCTACCTTGGTCGGTTTAAGGCAGCCTGTTATGGCCCTACACGCGTTGTTGAGTGATGGGTCTATCTTTGAAGCATGTGCTGACCTGCCCCAAACAGGACATGCATATTCTGCAGCTGAGTAGCAGAGGGCAAGGGCTGTTGTGCGGATGGTGCTTGCATCAGTGCCCCATTTTGAGTTAGCTAGCTTCTTCAGGATGCTGTTCCTGGAACTGACCTTCTTCTTTGTTTTCAAGATGTGATTCTTGTAGGTGAGGGAGCGATCTAGAGTGACTCCAAGGTAGACTGGGTTGAAAGTGTGCTCTATTTTCTTACCATACCACTTGACCTTTAGTTGACGATTGGCCTCTCTATTTTTAAGATGGAAGGCGCTGATCTGCGTCTTGGAGGGATTCGCACGAAGGTGGTTGGATCCGTAGTATGGGACTAGACCATCCAGAGCAGATGAGAGTGTAGCTTCAATTTCCTCGAATGAATCACACTGCGAGGCGATACAGAGGTCATCTGCGTATATGAAGCTCCAAGTTTCTGGATGGACTGGTTGGTCATTGGTGTAGATGTTGAAAAGGAGAGGGGCAAGGACACTCCCTTGGGGAAGGCCATTCTTCTGGGTGCGCCATCTACTGTGGCTCCCATTGAGATCTACGAAGAAGCGCCTGTTGGATAGCATTGATTGGATGAGCTCTGTGAACTTCAGGTCTTTGGTCAGATCAAAGAGCTTCTTGGCTAGAATCCGATGATTGACAGTGTCGTAAGCTGCTGATAGGTCTACAAAAGCAGCTCCTGTGATCAGGCCCTTCTCAAAACCATCTTCAATATGCTGAGTAAGGTTGAGTAGTTGCCCAGTACAGGACTTTCCAGGTCTGAAACCGGCCTGTTCAGGGATGAGACGGTCATCCACAAAGGTGGCAATCCGATTCAGCAGGAGGCGCTCAAACAGCTTGTAGGTGTGACATAGCAGTAGCGTAGCTCTTTGGGACCGCTGGGTCTTTGCCTGGCTTTAGTAAGGCGATGACCTTGGATTTTCTCCAGATCTTGGGTATCTTGTTTGTGTCGAGGCAGGTGTTGAGCATGTTGAGGAGCCACTTGAGTGATACAGGGCCAAGGTGTTTTATCTGCTCACAGAGAAGATCATCGAGCCCAGCTGCCTTGTTGTTCTTCATGGCTTTGATAGCACTACATAGCTCTAACAAGCTAAAGGGGTCGGTAAAACCATGGCGCTCTTGGGTACAGTAGGCCGCCATAGCGGGAAGCTTTGCTCTCTTTGGGTGATAAAGTCTGCTTTTAAGCATGATTTAGATTGGAGACACTTTACTCTTAAGTGCCATTCCACAGTGCCAAGGGTGTGAGGTGCAAATAATAAGCGAATCCTAACATATTTGTATTTAATATATTGTTTACATAAGATTTTAAGAGTTTCCCCAAACGTTCCCACAACGTTTATTAAACGTTCTTGAAAGTTTTTCTAAACGTTCTAGACGGATATGAAAAGTTCTCTAAACGTTCCGGAAAGGATTCTTTAAGACATTCTCAAAACGTTTTCTGAACGTTCAAAGGTTTTCTTGACGCCCTTAGAACGTTCACGGAACGTTCAAAATATCATTAAAAAGTTTGTTTTTACTTTTATAATGTTCCAAAGGTTTTCTACAGGTCCTTAATAATTTTGAAAGGTCATTTTTTTAACGTTTAAAAACGTTTTCTAAACGTCCATTTGGAACGTTTAATTAACGTCGAAAACCTTCCACAAAAGGAGTTTGTTTTTTTTTTACGTTTTGACAAAACGTCCATAGAACGAATTTAGAACGTTTCTTAGAACGTTGTTAGAAAACGTCCAATTGTTAGCTGGGTAGAAACCTCCTTCTCATTGGAAACCAATTACCAAGGAGTACCAAAGTAAAGGTTTAATCATCCCGCTGCACGCACGTCCTTTGTCCTGTAGATATCTAGAACGAAATACTGCTTCACTGCTTTGCCGTTAACTTTTTTCCTTCAAGTGATTTTTTTTTTTGTCTTCAATATGGCAAAACGAATTGCAAGTCTATTATATTCGAAACGGAATCACACATTTAGCAGAAAAGAGCCCCACATTTAACAGAAAAGAGCCCCGTACTTTTTTAACTGTAAAATATCAAAACCGTATCAGAATGGTAAAGATTAGCCTGGCCACCATTATACTTTTACATAACTATTACCAGAAATCATCTAAAATGTTCTAGAGTTTGTACTTTTCGGCTAGATTAGCTGACAAAAAAAATAAATAAAAAAATAAATAACAAAATTACTGGGTCTCTGTGGCGTCTGTCCTGGTTTGCCCATTACCTTAACCGTCTGGCAACTGTCATGCCTTTGTCCGTTGCATAATATGATAAAGAACAAGTTCCAGTTGAGTTTATAAGGTAACCTTTTCAGCTAGGGTCGCATAGCTGAACTAATCGGGGCTTTGAAGGCTTCTAGCGGCTACGTCCGCCACTTAAAACGTCTGGCAACGGTCATGCATTTGTCCTTAGCCTAAATGAGGCTACTTTTTCAGCTAGGCTAACCTAATTATGATGTACCAATATTTTTGCATACGTCTAGCGGCTACGCCCCACCACCAAAAATGTCTGACAATGGTGTTTCTGTGATCCTTTGGATACGCCCGTTAATTTCCCGCATATTTTTCGATATAACCTTTCCAGCTAGGCTAGCCTAGCCTAATTTTGGGGGCGCTTTGACAAGGCCCCATGGCGACCTCGACCACCGATGACCAGCCAGAAGCGCATTTCCATAAATAGGGGCACATATAATAAAGACAACACAAAAAGAAAGTTCCCACTATTTCAGATATCAATCATTTTTTAACTACGAGGAGTTGAAAAATATTTAATCATAATCATGTCCATGTAGGGAATTCAATTAGCTACCATCATGACCATGGGAGCGAATTTTAGGAAAAATCATGAAGTCATGCTTCAGTTAGCAATGGTTGAATGCAAAAATTTCATTTTTTTAAAAGTTAACAAGCCTCACAACTTTGATTCAATGATATCGGACTTATTTTCAGAGTTTAAACATTTTAGATGTCAGAATGTATGCAAAACGTGCTTCCCAACGTACGGAAAGGAAATCTGAGTCAAATTTCACGGTTGTGTGAGAATGCAGCAAACATTACCAAAACTGAGATTTTTACTTCCTTATTATGATATATTCGATTAAATTTGATGGAATTTCTGTTTTGGAAGTGTATGCGACCAATATCCCTTCAGTCACGGTTGAATGAACTCATTAAACAACACAAAAACAGGCCATTTTAGAATTACGAAGAGGTATTGTCTTCGAGAAAGCCTTCGATAGAGCAAAGTAGACAAGATTTATGGAAATCCTTCAGCAAATTGGTGTTGATTGGAAGGACTGCAGGTTTCTTGCATCTTTGTATATGACCCATGCTGCTCGTGTACGTTTTAGAGATGGGGTATCAGGGGCAAACGGCAGGAATGCCTTCTATCACCTCTACTCTTTAACATATATGCTGAAGTAAAGGTGTCTGAAGCCATCGAAGCAGTTGATGAAGGTATACTTGTCGGAGGAACACTGATTAAATCAGTCAGATATGCTGATGATCAGGTTACACTCGCTTCATCAGAAAAGGGTCTGCAAAGACAGATGGACCACATGGACCGAGTTGTTCGTGAGTACGGCAAGAGGATCAACGAAAAGAAAACTAAAGTCATGATGATTAGTAAAAATCAGACAAAAGACATCTCAATAAATGTGAATGGAAATCACATTGAGCAAGTTAAGCACTTAAGGTACCTAGGCAGTGTGCTCAGTACAGATGGGAGGTCGGATAAGGAGGTCAATGCAAGATCTGCAAGGCAACAGCTGCTTTCCTTCAAAGGAAAGACATTTTCGTGAGCCATAACATTGCTCTTTGCCTCATGAAACGTCTTGTGAAGTCACTATTCTGGAGTGTGCTTCTCTATGGAGCAGAGACATGGACGCTGGCAAGGAAAGACATTGCTCGTCTAATAATAATAATAATAATAATAATAATAATAATAATAATAATAATAATAATAATAATAATACATGGGATTTTTATAGCGCCGTATTCCATTTAAAAAAAATGCTCAAGGCGCTTTTACAAAGTAATACAAAAAATATAAAGAATAGTACACAAGGATGAATGTCTGTCTTCAAGAATAAACACAATTGAAAAAAAAAATTGTCTTAAACATTTCCAAGGAAGACTAATCTTTCAGCTCCTGTGGAAGTGTATTCCACAGGGCTGGACTGGCATAAGCAAAATACATATCTAAGAGTACCAAAGCCGTGACAGATCCAGAATTCATTTCTCGTAAAATAAAACTTGAAACGTTAATGAGTCTAGAGGCAACATAAATGTGGTGTTGGAGGAAACCGCTAGGTTTTTCATGGATATGACGAATGAAGAGGTGCTTTACCGTGCTCATGAAGAGCGAAGCTTGATGGACACGATCAGAAGTCAATAAAACAATTGGTTAGGTTACTTATTGCGTCATGACAGTCTCCTGATAAAGGTCATCGAAGGACATATCAAAGGAAGTAAGACACGTGAGAGACCCCGAAACGCTCTCTTTGACATTCATTATGATCAATTTTGGGGAAGGTGGTTATGTCCTATCGAAGAGATTGGCTTATGATCGAAATACTTGGAAAGCCAAGGCCTAGAGACGATGTTTTAGATCAACAAACCTGTCCCAGGACAAATCACTCATGATGATGATTGAAGTAATTTTACGCACTAAAAGTCATCTCAATAACTTTTTGTTTTGTTTTGTTTTTTATTCTTTGGGTGCTTGTCAATGATCCTATGGCATTTATTTACAAATTCATGCTTCAGTGAGCCCGTGAGATTGGAAAAGCTTTTTTTTTATGTATGGACTGAAGTTGAAATAACAATTCTTTTGGGGGAGTAATTTTATTTTCACAAAAAAAATCCGATTTTTCACGCCTCAGTGGGCACAAGATACAAGAAAATCATGCAAATAAGAAAAAAGTTTGGGTCTTCGTCATGGTTCAGTGACTTTTCCAATAGGTAATTTGAATCAAGATCATGTTAGTTAGAGATCAGTTGAAGCTATGTGCCAAGTTTCATTACATAACTTACTGTGGAATTAACATAAATCATAAATGAAAATAGGCCGAATTTCATTGACTCTGTGTACAGAGGTTTAACAAAAGTGAAATTTGGCATATTTTAATATTTAAACGTTTTTTTGTCCATTTTACTGAGAGTTATTCTATGAAACTTCGAAAAGTCATTGAACCATGTCAAAGCCCCAAACTTTCTTCTCATTTGCATAATTTTCTTGTATCTTGTGCCCACTAAGGCGTAAAACATTGGCATTTTTGAGAAAATAAAACCAGAAGTACTCCCTAAAAAGCATTGTTATATTCAATCAGAGTAAAACTTTGAATTTTAGTCCATACATGTAAAAGAACTTTTCCAGTCTCACGTGCTCATTGAAGCATGAATTTGTAAATAAATGCATTAGGATCATTATCTTATGTCCAAAGAATATAAACACAACCAAAACAAATGTTATTGAGATGATTTCTAGTGCATAAAGTTACTGCAATACCTCTTCGTAATTCTAAATGGCCTATTTTGGGGTTGGTTGATGGGTTCATTCAACCAAGGAATGAAGGAAAATTGATTGCATACACTTTCAATACAGAAATTCAATCATATTTGATCGAATATACCATGTCAAATAAGCAAAAATCGCAGTTTGGGCAACTTTTGCTGCATGCTTACTCAACCGTGAAATTTGACGCAATGTTCCTTTCCGTATGTTGGGAAGCACGTTTTGCATATGTTCTGTCGTGTAAAATGTATATCATTGATTTTAGGCTTGTGAATGTGAACTTTTTGTGACATTTTTGCATTAACCATTGCTCACTGAAGCATGACTTGCTGATTGTCCCTAAAATCCGCTGCTATGGTAGCTAATTAAATTCCCTACATGGACATATATATTTTTTTTTCAACTCCTCCTGGTTAAAAAAATTATTAATATCTGAAATAGGGGGATCTTGCTTTTGTGTTGTGTTAACATTGTTGTGCACATGGAAATTGGTTATCTTTTTCGAGATTTTTCTTTGAGGAAATCAAAGCGACAGTAGCGAGCTAAATATACCGCAAAATCGGGGGCCTTGTGGCAAATAACGGTTGTTTTACGATCAGGGTAAACCTTCCGAAAATGGCCGTCTGTGCACCATAAACATAAATATAGGTACTATTATCTCAAATTTACGATGGCAAGCCATTGGGAACCTTTAGACCAACCTACAAGAGACAAATAAATTATTGAAATACATATTTACTTTTTCTTAAAGTAATTATCATGGACTACTCTAACATGGCATATAAAAACAGGTAATTTGGATCTAGTTATTTACTTGAAATGTTGAATTTAAGGCACTTGCCGTGTCACTCACGTTATGGATGTCGTGTCACTCACGACATATAGAGGTGGACCATTTTCCACAGAGAGGGAATTATTGATAAGGACAATAAATGTCAGAGAGGTACACTATTCATGTACATATACCAGCACTTATGGTACTCTTAGAGATCTACTTGGGCACAAATCCAAGTATAACCAATACTAGTCAGAAACCCATGTTTTTTTTGTTTTTTTGTTTCTTTTTTTTGTCGTGTCACTCACGCACTGTTTTTTATCATAATTTCCAGGACTAATTGTAAAATTCAAATCCAACTGGTAATGACACATGCCACTCCTACATTATACATAATATGGTAGTCATGATCCATTCATAACCTAGAAGTGCGAAGATATGCGCCCTTCTAATAGTCCAAATGTCGTGTCACTCACGTCTAAATATGACCATATATGCAACAAACCTTTAATGGTTACTTCGCCCACATCCACTTATTTTTCAGACAGTTCACGTGAGAATGTTGTCAAATCACGTTCCGTCAAAAAGCGTCCTCTCCGAACAATGAGGCAATTGACTTTACGTGTAATAAAAAAATTGAACCCCTATAGAAAAATAAGTTGGTGACCTCATGCCTCAAAATTTAAAAGCAATATCATTTCACTTGTCTAGAACAGATACACAAAAATTGAGGAAAAACAAAGCAACTTTATTTTTTGGTCCGGTGAGACAAAATGGTGTACCCTGATCGTAAAACAACCCATAAAAGGAAGAAAAGTCATTGCAACCGACCCCTGTGCAATTTATATGGGTAGCGCGAACAGTTTTTTTTTTTTTTTTTTTTAAGAGTATTATAAACAATTTTCTGTCCTTATCGTACAGTTGGATTTAACATTTCCAAATGGGGACGTTGCACATCGCGTCCCGGTGAAAGTAATTGCGAATGTAACTAAGAGTGACGGGCGTAAGGAGCGACTACGTGGGACTGTTATTGATGGCAATGAAAATGATTACATCTCAAACACTGATGAAGAAGGAGGGATCCAAATGATCATTTCAGGCATCACGTCAGATGTTAAAGAAATCAAGGTCGAGGTAAGAAGCAAATAATTTAAGGCTGCTTGTTAAAATGCTACCACATTCCGTTCGTAGTTAGCCTATCTGATATGCGCCGGGCTAGTGGGCAAGTTACTGGACCGGTCGCGGGAAGGAGACTGACTGCATGACGGGCCAGGGCGAAGCAGCTGCCAGTTCAAGAAGTCAGATTATCGTACCAGAGCCTCAAAATGATCGTTTTTTAGCAAAAATTATCGTACATGCAAGATTCGATGGCAATTTGCACGAAATCCATCCCTCATGGGGTGATGAGCTCGAAATTCAAGTCAGACAAATGGCAAAAGACCCCCGGAACTTTGAATAGAAAAATATAGGCCTACTGTTTTAACATTTGCGGATCAGGGAATCTTCCATATAATTTCATGGGTGGGGGTCTGGGGGCGGAGGCCCCAGACCTTTAAGGCATTTTGTGGTTTTATAGGAAGTTGATCAAATGTGCAAAATTATCGTACATTTACAATTTTTTGCAATCATTGATCGTACATCGTACAGAGGGCCAAATTATCGTACACATACGATAATTATCGTACGGCTGGCAACGCTGGGGCGAAGCCCGAGCGCCTATTATCACTGGTAAAGTCATCATGATGCATAATATGGTTATCGTATGCGTAACGTACTTCTTTTATGCATCATTCATGAGACGACCCTTATATGGCGATCGCCCGTATTTATTCAACCAATCAAATATCACGAAGCTCCTTTTTTAGGGGGTCGAGTTCATTCATACATGGATAGATTTAGAAGATCGAAAATTTAACTATTTCTTTCGTTTCCTAATATATTTCTTTCAATTTTTGATGAATTTGATTTTTTTTTGCCATAATAAATAAGCTCTTGTGTCAAACATTCTACTTTATTTGGAGTTTAATTGAACAATTA
>CALNVZ010003429.1:3526636-3560149 GCA_940671915.1 Paracentrotus lividus
CTGCTGTCAGCAGAGTCGCCATAAAAAATGTAATTCAAAAAACAGTTTTGTTGTAAATTTTTCCTCTAAGAATTTATGAAAGAGAAGGGGGAAACAACCATTAGAGTTCTATAGCGTACATATTTGGTTAAAACGAAATAAAATGTGTTACTCCTGATGTATATTTAGTATTTCTCATGTAATTATTTGCAGGAGAAATTTACAAAGAAACTTTTTTAAATTACATTTTTACGGCGACTCTGCTGACAGCAGATTTGCTGTAAAAATACAAATATTTTTTACAGTGTTGAAAAGGGTTTCCGTCAATTGATTTATGATGGAATCGCTTAAATATGCCGACATTCGACCAGTTAACAGAAATGTGATATCAGTAAGAGTTGCTCCGTGAGAAATGCGGAGGAAACTGGCGTACTACGATAGCTATGGCCCTGATATATATATATCAATATCCGAAAAACGCAATACTTATTTTATCCACCAGCCAAAGTCCAGATGCACTGCGGTGGTCACCCGTTTCTGGTTGAATTAAACAAGTCTAGCTTCTTGTTTGCCTCCCTCAAGGGGCAGTATGCTTAACACTAGACGAGCCGAGGAAACATCCAAAGAAAAATTGTTAATATTTTTCCTTCATAATAGTATGTCAGCGTATAAATAGTTTTGACTAATCCAGCAATATCAATAAAATTATCCTTTTTTAATAGTATTTTCTTTGTGCCTTTTCTTTTTTTTCATGTAGGTTGATACGAACATTAATTTCGACATCAGCCGTGTAGGTTCCACAGGCGGAGACGAGGACCTATATTTGAATATTTTGGTAAGCTATTTGGAAGTGCACATTTTTGGGAATCAATTTTGAAAAATGTCACGGTTGCAAAAACTGCAATTTGTCTGATTTTTACGTGGTATATTCGATCAAGATGATGAAATTCTTGTTTTGGAATTGTATTTTGACTTATGTGAACAAGTAATAGTTGAATAAAACAACCATAAATAAGTCAATTTTCAATTAAAAATCATTTTAATATTATTGTTTTAATGTTTATAATCTTTGGAAATGTGTCAATGATCATTTAGCACTTATTTAAAAAAAATCATGCTTCAGTGAGTACGTTAGACTAGAAAAAAATAAAAATAAAAAAATTCATGTATGGACTAAATTATTATTATTATTATTTTTTTATAATTTTGATTGGGAAAGTACCTCTGATTTTATTGTTTTATAAAAATCCCTATATTTCTACCCTCAGTTGGCACAAGATACAAGAAATTCATGCAAATGACAAAAAGTTTAGGACTTCGTTATGGTTCAGTGACTTACCGGATTCGCAATCTGAATAAGATCATGTTGGTTAGTGGCCATCTGGAGCTGTGTGTCAATTTTCATGAAAAAAAAAAACTCACGGTAAAATGAAAAATAATCATCGATAAATTTAGGCCTCATTTCACAATGTCAAGCATTGATTTTCTCCCTTATCGATTTTATGTACTGAGATTTAACAAAAAGTGAAATTTGGCAGATTTTCACTGTTAATTTCTGTCCATTTGACTGTGAGTTGTTTCATGAAACTTGGCACATAGCTTCAAATGATCTCTAACTAATATGAGCGAAGGCCAAATTATGGATGCGATAAGTCCATAAACCATGACGGAGCCCTAAAATTTCTTCTCATTTGCTAGATTTTCTTGCATCTTTTGCCCATGCACTGAGGCGTGAAATATCGGGATTTCTGTGAAAATAAAATCAGATGTAGGCCTATTCCCCCAAAAGAATCGTGATGATCAATCATCGTTACAAAAAAAATAATAATAAAAATAAATAAATAAATTAAAACAACATTAGTCCCGACTTAAAAAAAAAAAAAAAATTCCAGTCTCACGTGCACACTGAAGCATGATTTTTTTCAATAAGTGCGATATAATCGTTGACACATGTCCAAAGGCTATTCAGATAACCCCCCAAAAATGTTACTGCTTTTTATGCCTCCGCGACGAATTCTCGCCGGAGGCATTATGTTTTCGAGTTGTCCGTCCGTCCGTCTCACTTTCGTTCTCACGAACCGATTAATGGATCATCTTCATTTTGGTACATGTGTGCATAGTGAGGTGACAATGATCTGATTAGATTTTGGGGTCAAGAGGTCAAAGTTCAAAGGTCACAGAGGTCAATAAATAAGTAAATATAGCTCGTTCTTACAATAACTCAAGAATCGTTTCACTAATCATCTTCATGCTTGGTATGTATGTGCATACTGATGTGACATTGATTTGATTAGATTTTCTGTTCACGACGTCAAAGGTCAAAGGTAACAGAGGTCAATAAATAGGTGAAAATAGTTCGTCTCGTGAAAACTCGAGAACCTTTCCATGGATCATCTTTATACTAAGTAAATGTGTGCATACTGGGGTGACATTGATCTGATTAGATTTTGGGGTTACGACGGCAAAGGTCAATTGTCACAGAGGTCATTAAATAGGTGAAAATAGCTCGTTTTATGATAACTCAAGAACCGTTTGACAGATCATCTTCATACTTGTTACATTGATACATAAAAGGGTGACAATAATCTGATTTGATTCTGGGGTTAAGGTCAAAGGTCAAGGTCAAAATTGTCTCTGTATAAATACAAATGAATAAATGAATGTGCTATATATTTCTGATCTTAGTAGAGCTGTTTAGCTCCAAATTTTAGGTGAATTGTGCAAATTTTGACTAAAGCATGAAATTCCTACCAATGGTAGTACCTGCCATAACTTTCATTTTAGGATCGGGAGGTAAGTCAGATTTGACCTCTAATGACCTCCAGAGGTCAATGACCTTAAAATATCAAAATATTGATATTTGGCGTCATTTCTCAGTGAATTACATGATTAATGCACAAATTTAAATGTTTTTTTTTTTAAATGAAGGATTAGTAATTAAAGGATTTTAGACTTGAACATTTTTAACAATGAAAGGTCAATGACCTCAAAATATCAGAAAATGAATATTCGGCGTATTAGCTTATGAGGACATTGCTATGGTGTAATATTTTGGTATTTTCGTTAAAATGAGTCCGTCTTTATATTTCTCAGAGCAATTGCTACTCAATACAAGTTCTCACCTTTGACCTCTAAGGACTGTAAAGGTCATTGACCTCAAACTATAAAGATATTGATATTTTCGCTGTTAGTTATTACAAATTTGGTTATTTCATGTACAATCCACATATTTAATCTGTTGCAATGGAATTGCTTTCATGTTGCAAAGAGCATTGGTAGTTATCAACAAGTTTATAGCTTGACCTCTGACATGTTTAAGGTCAAAGGTTGCCTAATATGTATGTATAGGCATGTAAATTCTTTGAGATGACAAAGGATGTGAAGCTGACAAAGTTACTCCAGAACCTGCTATCAAATAGACGGTTGTATATAGACCTGGATAGTAAGCTCAGTAGATGGCACAAGCAGAAAAATGGCCTCCCATAAGGGAGTTTCCTCACGCCTCTGCTCTTCAACCTGTATAGCAATGACCAACCATTACAATTCAGTACAAAGAGTTTCTTGAATGCTGACGACCTCTGCATTGCCTCACAGGAACATTCCTTTGAAGAAGTTGAAAAATCGCTCTAGCTGTTATACCCTTGAAGGTTTAACTCCATACTATGCCGCAAGTCACCTGAGAGCGAATCCTGAAAAGACTCAATAAGGGTCTTTCATCTCAAGAACAGAGATGCCCAACGACAACTGAGGGTCAGATGGTATGGAAAACTGTTGAAAAATGTCCCTACACCAATCTACCTGGACGTAACACTAGATTGTTCCCTTACTTATAAGGACCACAAGACAAAGGCAAAAGTAGGAGCCAGAAATAACATCCTCAGGAAGCTGGCTAACACCAATTGGGGAACAGATGCTTGAAGCACAGACCTTACCCTGTATTTCTCTGCGGAAAATACGCTGCACCATTCTGGAGTTGGTTATCTTATGCTGTAGAGCTAGAACCAGTCTTGAATAGAGCTATTACTGGATGCCTACGCCCTACAAGACTACAGGATCTGTACCTGTTATGTGGTATAGCTCCTCCTCACCTCAGACGAGAAGTTGCATCACAGATGGAAAAGACAAAATCCTGCCAACAAGAGACTGAAATCAAGACATAGTTTCCTCCATTCAACGGTATCCCTCGATAGCTCTGCCCACAATCGAAGGCTGACCCTGTGGACCAACCATCTCCAAGAAATGCCACACATGCTATCCATAAGCCTTAAAGAATCCCTGCCAACAGCTTATAATGAGCCATGGCCCATGCGGTCATGCCTGAACCGTCTCAGGACAGGCACATGACGCTGCAAGGTCCTTATGGAAAAGTGGGGATACAAAGAGGACGGACTATTGTGAGAGTGGTGAAGATCAAACCATGGAACACCTGCTGGTATGAACCCACCTAATTGAATCACGTACTCTTAAGACCTGGAAGGGTTTAACCCCATAGCAAAGTCATGTGTTCAACCCCCCGGGTGTGATATTATGTAATTTAATGTATTGACCCCCCCCTCCTTATATTTTGAGGTCAATGACCTTTCACAGTCCTCATAGGTGAAAGGTAAGAACTTGTAATTGAGAAGCAATTGCTCCGAGAAATATAAAGACGGTCTCACTTTAACAATAATTTGAAAATATAACATAGCAATGTCCTCCTTCACCAATAACTCTGAATTTACATCATATCATCATCATATTTTGATGTTTCGAGGTCATTGACCTTTCATTGTTACGGCTCCGCGAGTGCTCTCTATCATGTTTGGATCGAGACTGTTACTTTTTGAAACCATTCACTTACACAATCAGTCAGTCAGTCAGTCCTTTGACTGTTCTGGAGTCGTTAAGGGACTTGACAGCAGAACAGGGAATTGATTTCCTCCATGTCATCCTGTCAGTTGCAGCAAAATGTTGTATACTTTTAGCACAAGTCATGTAGCTTGTCATGTCCCGATCTTGTTAAAGTTGGGCCCAGCCATTATTGCTCGCAATACTTTAATGTGTTGTCATCTAGATACTTTACAACAATGACTAGTAAATGTCTAAAACGTTTTTAAGTTCATTTCATTTTCTAGCGAAATGTGAACAGTATATATCACACTCTGTGAGAACATGTTAGTTGGAAAATGAAACACAATGTGAGTGCATGGTTACGTACTGAAAGCTGGATTTGGTACCAAGAGACATGTACAGCTGTATATCTATAGATGTAGTATCTATGTCGATGAAAGCATCCACTTCCACAACATCAGTATGCACCTTCTTCATTCCCTTATGTACAGCATCGGGAAAGCATGCAAGTATCCACCTCTAGCTCCTCGTGCCAATATGGGATGAGGGAAAATCCTAGCCATATTGTCTATATGACTGTAATAGTATTTGAAAACCTTTGGTCTAAGACATGTCAGATGTCACCGTATAACTTGTTGATAACTTCCAATGTTCTTTGCAACATATTATTAACCAACAGCGAAAATATCAATATCTCTATATTTTGAGGTCAATGACCTTTCACAGTCCTCATAGGTGAAAGGTAAGAACTTGTAATTGAGAAGCAATTGCTCCGAGAAATATAAAGACGGTCTCACTTTAACAAAAATTCAAAAATATAACACCATAGCAATGTCCTCCTTCACCAATAACTCTGAATTTACATCATATCATCATCATATTTTGATGTTTCGAGGTCATTGACCTTTCATTGTTCTAAGAGTTCAAAACCAACACCCTGTTTATGATTACTTATGGTGGTATCTCACTTCGCGGAAACTACTTTTAGACGGATTTGGGACTACTTTGAGACGGCTTTGAAACTTGTCGCGGAGATGTCTCTGAGACGTCTCCTCAGTCCCCGCGAAGTTTCATGAGTCTCAGGAATCACGGAAACTACTTTGAGACGGATTTGGACTTCTTTGAGGCGGTTTGGAAACGGTTCGGAGAATGGTTTTGAAACTTGTCGCGGAGACGTCTCTGAGATGTCTCCGAGACGTCCCCGTGACTTGTGGAAGATTTTCACGTGGTTTAGATTTGTCGTGGATACGCCCCTCGAGTTTTGGAGCCGGATTTGGGACTACTTTGAGACGGTTTTTAAAATTGTCGCGAAGACGTTTCCGAGACGTCTCCGCGACGGAAAAAAGTATCGGAGACGTCTCTGCGAATTGAGATACAACCACAATACTTGATTGCAACATGAAATGCATGTTTCCTACATTATTATCATGTCATTCACAGAGACTTGAAGCCAAATATCAATATTTTGATATTTTAAGGTCATTGACCTCTGGGAGGTCATAGAGGTCAAACTGACTTACCCCCCGATCTTAAAATGAAAGTTATGGCATGTATATCATTGGTAGAAAATTTCATGCTTTAGTCAAAAATTGCACAATTATTCGGCTAATCCGCTCTACCATCTGGCAATGAGGGAGGCATAAATTTCGACCGTGCGCGGTCGAGGATTCTAGTTACTGGATAAAATTACTGCAATACCTGATCATAATTAAAAATGGCCTTTGGGTTATGTTATGTGTTCATTCAACCGTGATTTTTTTTTTTTTTTTGCAAATGTGGAAAACACTTCCTAAACAGAATTCGCATCATGTTTGCTCGAATATAAAACGTAAAATAAAAAAATACCCCAAAACTGCAGTTATTGTAATTTAAACCCAGTACTCAATCAATCGTGCAATTTAACCATGCACTTGTTTTGTATGTAATACCCCCGTCACACTGAGCTCGTTCCTACTACGTCCTTGCAAATTTTGCCGAACGGGCATAGTCTGTGTGTAAACTGAGTGGACGTAGTAAATACTTCTCACGATCTGTTTACGAACTTCATGGACTAGCTCGGTCGGATTTCAAAAAAAGTGTTCAAAAAAAATCGGGCGCCCATCTCGTCCTAAAATTTAACGGGGTGGCAACGTACCTGAAACGAGATGGACGTACTACAAACGAAATTGCCGTACTTAAATCGTTCTAAAGATGTGCTAGGACGTCATACAAACGAGCATTGTATATTAATTATTCAAGTTCTAAAAATAAACGTAGTGACAACGTTCCTTAAACGGGTAGGACTTACTCTGAACGAGAAGGACGTACTACGAACGTGGTACCTAACTTTTATCATGCTGCGCATAGGCACTTTTAGTGACCGTTTGGACGTGCTACGAACGGTATAGAGTGAACGAGCAGTTTACTCGTTCTGAACTGGATAACAACGTATTGCGGACGCGATAAAGGCGGAATTGACGTAACGAGAACTATTTATGAACTGCCTAGCATCGTATTCAAGAAATTATTTTTCAAAGTTATAAGTTCCAACCCGACCAAAGCCCGTTCAGCATTTTTTTTTTTAAAACGGGCAAAAACGGGCAAGAACGTTATAGAACGACCTCAGTGTGACGGCCCCCTTAGGGCACTCATGTGTCATCCTTCTTGACAAGTGTGATGTTGAAAATTTCGAATATTGTTCCGAAATCACTTATGAGTTGGTTTTAGTTCATAAGGTGAAATTGATTCTATATTTTGTGCAAACTAATGATTTATTTTTTATCATTGAATAAATATTTGTTCTCTATAATATCTTCGACTATTTCATATTTGTTGTAGTTATTCCTTAGCTTGATGCTAATCATCCTGCACCTTATTAACATGTTTTTGTAATATAATTTGTTAAGTATCTTTATCAATATGTATTTCTATATTATCATGTATGTAATAGCGCCATGAGCGTCACACCTGACGGACTTGAGCGCTTTAGAAGGAGCCACCATTATTATTATTATTGTTATTGTTATTATTCTTATTATTATTTGAATTTGTGATAATCGGTTTGTGAACTTTAAGAAATGACACTTTTGCATTCGACCATTATTCACTGAAGCATGATACGATACCGTTGTAAACAGGACAAATGGGTAAAAGTGCGGTAAAATGACGGTAATAAGGACATCGCAGTCGTTTCATGCTTATGTGCTGGACGAATGAACCGTGGTGAAAGGTCCGGCAAAAATATTCCCTCATTGGACTGCTTATTAGCGTAAATATTGCAAACAGAAGGAACTAAATAAATTGTTTATGGTCGATTTTTCTCCTGAAACCTTAGCACTCTGGTTCTTTATATATCGCGCTGTATAATGTGTGTGATAGTGAATAGTGCCTGTGACGTCGCCCTCTGAAAACTTAAATGCAATTTCTTTATGCGTCGAAGGGTTGGACAGAGAGAGAGAGAGAGAGAATCAACCTAAAAAAAAAAGAAGAATAAATGAATGTTTTCAATGTGTCCGTCCGTCCATTCTGTTTTACCACAATTCAAACTATAACTTCATAATAATGTGTATGTGTCGTTAAAGGAAAATGGTCCCAAGAGACAACGGAATTAGTAGGTATAGGTAAGTTTAGATTTGCTTTTAACCATTTGACGACTGCATGGTGATAATTGCACAGTACCGGTCTGACCGGCGTGGCGCTGGTGATACCCGACAGACAAAGCTCAGGCAAAATCATGAGCACTTAATATTACGTGGTCCGCGCACAGTGTGATAAAGGGCGGAAATATAGCAGATCCAGTTACATATGACGCATTTTTATACATTTTTTAAATCTCTCCTTTGGAACTTATGGCTACAGATTGTATCAGGTGGCAAGATTGTTAAATCGGGTTACGAGTCAAACCTAGCATCCAGTGGCATCAACATACCTCTCACAATCGACTCCACCATGGTTCCACGTATGAGATTGATAGTCTACTATGTCAAGGGTAGCAAGGTCGTTGCAGACTCGCTCCTTTTGGAGGTTGAAGAAAAGTGTAGTCAAGATCCATCGGTAAGGTATTATGTTGTGGTAAAGTCTGTTCATAAAAAAGGCGATACGGGGACAGTCAGTCGTCTTAGAAATGTATTTTAGATTTTAATTTCAAACTTGGTGTCCAATGCCGCGTTCACATATCTCTTCGGGGCCCATACGGCATCAGTCGTTTTGATAATTGTTCTACAGTGTGTAGTAGTCATGCTATGGATTTAGGGGAGCCGTGAAGATCGACTGTATGCTTTTGATTAACCCGGCGTTTATCTCTACCCGGTAGGGCTAGAAAACCTGTGGGGTTACCTAAGGGACCCTTAACAGGGTTCTGCCGGTAGACGGTCGCGTTCCAACCGAATTTTTAAGTCAGTTCTCCAAGTGAAATATCAACTGGCCTCTTGCGATACGGTTCCCTTGCAATTTTCCTCCCCCTCCCCTTTTGCCCCCTCCAGAGCCCCTTACGGGTTCCTGAAAAATGTGTAGACAGAAGAAAGGTACCCTCTTGGGAATTTATCTTTTTTTTTTTTTTTTCTTTTTTATTTTTGGGGGGGGGGGAGTTGTTGCTGTTGTTTTCTTTTTCATATTTTTGGGACGCACTTCTTTTACCAAAGCAAGTGATCATTATGAAACTTGAGTCTCTAATTTAATGTGAAGCATGCTCTTATACTGAAATAATGATAAGCACTGACCAAATTGTCGTTTCATGCAGTGAGTTTATATCAAATGTTGACTTAACACACTTTGATCTTGTTAAACAATTATGTTCTTTTTTTAAAGTTTAAAGAAAACTGCCAAAAAAGAGAAATGACTTGAGTTAATGTCATTTTTTCTCTTTTAAATGAACGGAAAGCTGTCCTTGAAAACTCTGTCAGATGAAGGTGATAGGCCTACATATAAACCAAATTCAGCAATTCATGTGGAAGTGAAAGCTCCAGACGACGCTCATGTTAGCCTTCTCGCTGTAGACAAGGCAGTCTATCTCCTGAGAAACAAGGACCGGCTTACCAAACGAAAGGTTAGTCAGCATCTTTCCAAATTAAAATTTTCTATTTGTTTTTTCTTATCTACATTGATTCTTTGCAGATATATTTTGGGGCTTTGGGTTATTAGATGGCACTTGACATTTGTTACTGGTTACGGCACATTTTGGTCATTCATTAAAATTTGCTTTTACATTACGGCACGTTTTGATAAATTTTGGTAAAAGGAGTTTTGTAACCAAAATGTGCAAAGAGTGCACCGTAAAATCGTAAGTTTGCGCATTTTTACAACCTACCTATATGGTAATGGTAATATGGAAAGTTGGGATTTTTGGAGTAGAATAAAGCCTCGATCGCCGTTACTTGATATGTAGCTTGGTAATGTCACATGACATTTTCTCTTAGTAGGTGATGAATTCCCCTTCCAGCTAGTGGGCCCGTGACGTGCAGTAACCTGTCCTGGAACTAACCATCCTCCAGATTCGGGTGCTCTGAATCGTAGCCCCCACTTATCTTACCGTCCTCCCCTAATGCATGCCTTTCTTTCCAATTAAGCCCTTATTAGACCCCTCCTTCCTGACCCATGGACTCTGGTTTGTTTGGACTTAAAACTCGTGCAAAGTTGATTTTTTTTTTTCTTTGTGTGAAACATAGAATTTTGATTTTCTTCACATGTCTCTTGATTCTTTAAAAATTGTACTTCATGAAGGTTTTTTGGAATTTGTTTATGCTTTAATAAGCTTGTGTTCCATTATTGTAATGCTGGCGTCACACTGTCCCGATGTTGAGCAACGATGGATATACGAACGGTGAAATATTAGGGTTCGCGCGAAATTAGTCGAAGTCTACAGAAGGTAGTACATGATTGCACTCGAAAAACCACTGCTCGTACTTTTTATTATTTACGACGCTTTGTATTATTATGTAATATCCCCCAGGTGAATAACATTCTTTATGGATTTATGCCAAGCAATACACGGAGAGTACATGAATGGCCCGATGCTTTCGTGATTAGATCAATTAAATTGACAAATTTCCCTGACCGTGGGTCCATCCTTGCTCAACTTCGGGAAAGTGGTAAGCGGGCTTGACAATACTATACGATGGCTACACGCTGCATTGAGAAGACGTCAAGTCGCGTTGCCTTCGCATTGCCTTCGTTGGGTAAAAATGCCCGATGTTACGATGCTCTAACGAAGTGAACCTTTTTCTTCTTTTTTTTGGCGGCCAAAGATTTTGGCAATACATAGGAAGTTGCTGCCGAAGCCTGAAAAAAAAAAACTTCCCTGATGGTCATGTTTTTTTTTTTTTTTTGCATGAAATTGCTAAGAATGTACTCTAAACAATGCTAAAATGGCCTGTTGCTGCCCGATGCTTTTCGTGATCAGAGCAAAATTTGAAATTTTCCATGTTCGTGTGTCCATCGTTGCTCAACTCCGGAACTGTGTGACGCAGGCTTAAGGCTCTATTTTCATATGCACTTTAGTTTAATTGTCCTCTTGTCAGTGGAAAGAAAAAAAAAAGGGGAAATTATGGATACAGGTATAAAGTTAACCGAATTGGATTATTGTAAAGTTGTTTGGTTGTATTTTAGATTGATATTTGCTTTACTGATCCTATGCCTCGTGTATGCGTAATGGTGTTTTTAGTAGTTGATGATTTTGTCATTTTATTGTAATTTTATTGTTATAATCTAACAGCCTTACCAAAATGGTAGATGTATAGCGAGTGTACTGTAAAGATCATTTGATATATAGCGATTGTACTGTAAATTTAATTTGATTTATAGCGAATGTACTGGAAAGATAATTTGATGTATAGCGAGTGCACTGATAATTCGATTTCCATGTTCCATTGTTTTCCTGTTATATAGTAGGCCTGCCCTGAAGTTTTGAATACTGTACAACAATTAGATTACACGCTTGATTTTGCTATTTGGGTCAAGTATGCTTTCCCAGAAGTATTTTAGATTTAGTGCATTATTGACCAAGAGTATTGTTTTACTATATTAGTTTTGGAGAGATTCAGTTATATATAGTATTTGCATGAATGTTATGGTTTGTAGCTTTTGATACCAGCGATACTATCATGTTGTTAATGTTTCAGACATATTTAGGTCTAGTGTATTATATTTCCAAAGTAATTATATATTTCAAACCCACAACCTTTGGAACAGATTTAGGGGAATTGATACTGTTTGAGACAAATTATTTTCCCTTGGGTAATTTGTTAAGAGGAGTGTATCAGGTTTAAAGGTTTGATGATTAGCATACAATTCTATTCGTATCTATTACTAAATATGATTAAACTTGGTGTGTTAGCGTGTTTCACATTATGTATTTAGTTTAGAGATCTTCAATGAAAACCGCATGGTTTTATACACACAATTATGTTAGATTCATAGAAAGTTATATGTAAAAGGTATTCGTATAAAACTTATTTGTGTCAATCATATACTGCACTGTTTCAATCACAGTATATTGAATCGTTTATATGCTGATATGTTGTTGAATGCATTTGATTTAACAGGAATAGTAAAGAACAGTTTTGTTAGAGTGGTTTTACTTACATTTTAAAAGAAATTTTTTCAAGTTCTTGATAACCATTTAACCGTTTGTGTTCCCATGTAAATTTTGTGGAAACCGTTAAGCCTATATAAGTCATTTTGAATGTTTATTTTAAAAGGTATTTTGGAAAAGTTTACCTGTCCATCTTGTAATTATGAGAAGAAACACATATGTTCCTCGCATATTGGTTGCGTGTTCTCTTGGCGGGCAAAGTGGGTGGAGCTAGTTGTTATGGGCAACGAAGCGTTCGTTAAATTCTTTTCATGATTTTCTCATTCTGTAAAATGAGTCTGGCTGCAATATTCTAAAATCCACTGAAATACTAAAATACCGGCAAAACCGTTACGGTGAATATACACCTCTCCTTTGGATATTGATGTATCAAATAAACCAATTCATCAAACAATTGGGAATTTTTTTTTTGTTCAGCTTTATGCATTTTGAAAGCAACATCAAAACGATCATCAAAATATAGAAATTATGTAAGCTTTTGTAAAATTTTACTCTTTTAATATCTGGTAATTTTTTAATAGTTGAAAAATGTTATGACAATGTAAATTAAAGTTTTCTGAACTGATGCCGTTGTTCTCTTAGATGTTATAGTTTATTTGACTTGTGGACATGCCGTTGAAATGAGGTAAAAATCTTCCCCCTTTTTACTTATTTTCGTAACATGGATATTTCATCGGCATGTCAGTTTTTTATTTGTCATTTTTGTTATTAAATCAATCATGGAGATGAAAATAAGGAGTGTGGAAATACAGTGTATGTCTATGTTTCGTAGGATCAATGCTGCTGAAAGGAGAAAACTGGGTTCATATTGCATTAAAAAAAGTCGCCAAATTAACAATGCCAGCGTACGGCGCCGCGTCTTTCGGCCCAGTCTAACGGCCCAGACGTCAGTCCCATTCCGGTATTACGTAATATTTCACACGTGCCATGATGACTTATTGCTTGTAAGTAGTGTTTCTTCTTATTATTAGACATGTAGATGTTCCAGGTTACCTATAATATGGATGCTCGGAAGATGCCCAACGCATATGGATAGCTAGGACAATATTTAAAGTTTAAAGCTCCGGTGTATGTTGAATGAAAATCATTGGAAATATGCTGGCAACATGTCATCACCTTACTGAAGACAGCCACGGGAGCTGGTCGGTCTAATAATCACAATGATCAGGGGTTCGTTCAGTCGGCCTGCTCCTGGTGTGAAATGTCAGGCATGATTATCGGATTGGGACTGATGTTTGACCGAAATACGTGGTGATATCAATATCTCAACACACGCTCTTATTTCTATCTACGCTCAATAAGTTCACTGAACTTTTTTTTTTGTAGTTTCCCTTCTTTTTCTTTTGTAAACATGTAAACAGTTATAAGTAGAGGTGGGGTATAAATGGGCCATGTTTGAGAACTAAGTTTGTGCTATCTTATTTTATGCAGCTCGTTGCCTTGATCGATATGCCATCAATTTTAAGAAAATCGGGTGAAAATTGAGACAGTGCAGGCCAAAAAACGATTTTGAGGGGGCGTGGCCAAAAAATGCTGAGTCATCGTTTTCAAAAATTGAAAAAGCTGAAATTCTTTATTAAAAGGGCTATAAGATAATTCTGGTGTCTATTTACATGTTTATCAGCCTGATAAATCCAATGGCAGTGTCAAATTGCAAATAGTGGTAAAGAAAGTACTAAACGAGGGGAATTAGAGTTTTAACCCTTCAATTACCATTAGGGTCTGTGAGGGCACCCCAAGACAATTGTTTCGCTAAATCAAAACGCCACGTTTTCAGTTATTTCATGTTATTTCATGTTTATTTTTTTTACGGTCTTACGGATTTTTTGACACCAAGTTCATTAAAATCGGGCATTCCACGTAAGAATTACTTAACCTTTGTGGCCAAAGGTCAAACCAAAATTTGAGATTTTTGACATTTTTGCCACAAAACCAGTGGCAAGGTCAGGTTTCCTATTTTACGCTATAAATCACAGGTAAATCGTTCTTTAGACTGCTTTTATTGTTCATTGAGAATGAACTGGCATATCGATCAGGACAACGAGCTGCATAAAATAAGATAGCACAACCTTAGTTCTGAAACATGACCCATTTTTTACCCCTCTATAGCCCACCTCTATTATAAGTTTTACATTGTATATGTTATATTGTAATTGCAATTGTTTTTACTGATGTGAGCTGAACTGGTAACAAACGGGACCAGAAAAAAAAAACTGGTGTTTTGATTTTGTTACATATAACTCTGAATTTAAAAAGTAAATCTAAACTTGCATAGTCTTATCTCTTAAAACATGTAATAAACATTGCAAGGACATATTTTAACGTTAATACAACTTCGAGTTTTCTGGCAAATAAGTCAAGATTTCAAAAAAAAATATGTCAGGTAACACAAGGGACAATTATTCCCTATAATATTTTTCATTAAACAATATTTTTCATTAAACAATATTTTTCATTAAACAATTAAACAAGGCGTGGCAACATCTTTTGTTAAAAAAAAAATCTCTCTGATAAAGCAACGGAAACTATAACTATCCATGATAGTACTAAACAAAAATGTAAAAACACTTATTTTGTTTCATTTCTAAAGGTTGGAGGGTGATTCATAAAATTGCATGATTTTACATCAGCTCAGTAACTTATGTGAGACTATTTCTGAGACCTGAATAATTTAAGTATAAAAATATAGAAAGATTTGAGCTATGTTCGTGAAATTTTTACCAGATTTAGCCAGGAAAATATAGAAACAGGAAATATATACTTTTTGGTTGTACTCCTATGACAAACCTCTTTTTTGAAATGGTCGAAATAGCATTTTTAATGCATTTTATTATTTTTGTCATGAATATTATTGAGCCATGTGACGCCATATGACCTTGAAATTACTTTTTGACCTCAATTGCATTAAGTTCTTTTCATACCCTTTATGATGATATGTGACACATTATGTATACCTTTACAAACCCACTGACAGACTTGACACAAAAATAGTCAAAAAGTCGAAAAATCAACACCTTGGGAATAAATAGCGTGGACTTGCCCTGTAGCACTGAAGGAATCGCTTCGCACTGTCGTTGAGTAAATTCGCACCGTTGAATCAATTATGACCTTCAGAGCACTCTTTGGAAAATAACTTTATTCAGCTAGCCACACTGTGACACAATTTGGGACACTGTGGGTGTTTTTCAGCAATTAACCACCGGCAATACCGCGTTCCTTTTAGGGTTCAGCAATATATTTCAATTCATTTATTATTAGTATTATTTTTTAATCATCAGATGTATGACAGGATGATTAGCTATGATACTGGTTGTGGACCAGGAGGTGGACAGAACTCTGCTCAGATTTTCAAGGTATGTTTTTAATGTCTTTTTATATGCTATTAAAGTCGAACCCTCATCTCTAAAAGACTCGCCATCCCGCTGTATTCATTTATTTATTGAGATTATCATTGTTAATTATTATCATTAATATTATTATCATTATTATTATTTCCCATTTTTCACAACTTGATGGTCTGTTGGTATATTAAACAGCAACTAGACTTCTTCTAGAAATCTAGGGTTACAGTCTATTTTCTTATCAAACAAGACGTCTGTTCATAGTCACTTCTTTTTCTAGTTCAAGAACTTCCAAGGATGGTAGCGACTCTGAAAGCAATTTGTAGCGGTTCTACAAAGTTTTAAAGGATACTTCCTTTGAAATTATTATCATTAGTTTTGTTATTATTGTTGTTTTTAAGTTATTATTTTTTTTTTATATTTGTTACTTTTGATCAATATCTGTGTAATAACGCTTTGATTTATGAAGTTGAATAAAAAACATTGAAATGAAGTATGAATATGTGTAATTAACCACTTTATATAACATCAAGATTTCTTCACTTTTAGGATTCTGGAATGACTGTACTTACCAATGCAAACATTGATGTCGCCGTCCGTGAAGGTAGGACAAATGAAAAGCATAATGTTGGACCGTATGCATAAAAAAATATAATTGCTTTTAATAGAATCGTTATCGTGCATTATCTTAGCAAGACGATATTTTGAAATTTTGCGGCTGTTATTGTTTGCTTTGGTCATTTCACAAAGTAGAATAAATTCGAATTGATTTGAAATTTATTCAAATATGTATTAAACAAAATCCCAGTTTAGGTTTCCCCGCCCTATTTTAAAAAAATAGAGTTTATATTATGTTCGAGAAATGAGAAATATAACATTTTTCATAAAAAAATAAAAAATAAAAAGTGTGAATTGTCACTGTTTAGTGGAAATTTGATATGCTTAGATTACGTTCTGAATTTAATTCCAATGTGGTAAATAAAATGATGAATAATTATCCACTTTTTGTTTGAGTGTGCGCAATTGAAATTAAACTGTTACCGTCTTCAGATAAACTTAGTTCAAATGCGCGTAAATCTGTTTTTATTGCGTTTCATTGGTTCAGTGGTTGACCCCCCCCCCCCCCGCTTACTTGCAGTTTTACTTCGTGAACCGTGCCTTGTTCGAGCTTTACTTTGGACGACCGTTAATTTTTCCAAGGTCCAGTAGCCGGTGTCGAAGGCGAAAACGTCCGGCCTGGCGAATCTGTCCGTCATGCGTACTTTACGTGTAGATGATTATAAACGTAGCTAGCTCCATGCTCGGAAGGGATTGGCTTTCAGCTTGGAGAAAGAAGCCCAAGCATAAATGATCATCTAAATGTTGCATAGGGGAGACCGGGGACAATTTTAACACGGGGCAATTGTAACAGAGGCTCCCATAGCTAGCACAAACACGCTACAAAGTTAAACTGTGTACAGAGCATTATTTGCATATCATGGCTCCAAAGTTCATGGTTCGTTGAACTTTCTACAGCAAAAACAAAAAAAAAAAACAGAAAACAATATCTCAGACTACCCTATGTTTTTCTTCTGGACAAATGTGGTTGATCCATGGGTGTTATTTTTTTATTTATTTACAAATTATATTCTTAGTCCTGTATTTTGCGCTGTGGGTTCCCATGTTAAATTATGCACTTGAATTCCGCATGACAGACGGATTCTCCTGGCCGGACGTTTTCGCCTGGTACACCGACTCTGAAATGTATGATATGGTACAGGCATGTATATTACGGCTTTTCTATGAGTGAGTCTGCACGACAGGACAGAAATCTAGTGCCGTACCAAAAACGAAATAATCATAGGATTGCACTTTTGAACGCTGGTTAAAAAGAAAACATTGTTTAAAAATGTAAAAATGTACACATTAATGTTTAAAGCCGGGAAATTGAGGTTTGATAACGTTAAACAAGACCCGTTTACAGATTAAATTAAATAGGTTTTGTTTAAAAAGGCCGCGGCGAATTCCATGTGATGTAATGAGCCAATGAGCAGAGACATCACTCGTACGATTCCCTCGTGAGATCACACGTTGAGGTTTTAGAAATGGCGGAGCTGATAGATATATTGAGGTAAGCATTTTGACTAAATGTAGTTGCTGTTTGGCGTTCAACAAGAGAGTGACAGAGCAATTTCGATTTGGCGCTGCTCAGTGGCTGCTGGGCCCACGATTAATGGGGCATAGTAAATTTCTGTTTCACATTTCAGGACTTTGTTTCAAACAATAAAATTTGGAGCATTTTTTTTTCTACAATTCATTTATTCTAAATGCTTATCTTTTAAGTATTATTCTGCTCTGGTGGCGTTTGGAACTAGGCCTACATGCATTTTTAAACGATAAAATGTGAGACATTTTTAAACAGCTATGTTTAGAATTTAAACAACTTAACTTGAACAACAGCGTTGTTTAAGTTAAAAACTTCTAAAACTGTTGTTTGAAACTTGAACATTAAAGTTAATATTCTAAACAACTATGATGTTTAAAGACCATTTAACATCTGCATGTTTACACTTTTAAACAACAAGATTGTTAGAGTTTTATACAACTAAAGGCTGCCTCATTTTTAAACAACGCTGTGCGATTTAACAGTTGACATGCAGTTGTTTTTAAACAACTTGTTGTTTTTTTCTAACAGTGTGCGAGTGTGTCCAGACAACGACCCCCGGAAAACGACCCCCGGACGACGACCCACCCCCCCCCCCGGGATAATCAACCTATAGGACAACTACCCCTAGGACAATTACTCCCATGACAATCACCCCGGACAAGTAGACAGAAAGAAAGAAAAATAAGAACGATAGTAAATGAAGCAAAACTTAAATACAGTCACCTGTTGGTATTAATGATAATGATAAGAATAATGATTGCTCCTTATTATATAGATGCTAACAAAAGAAAGATAGGAATATTTATTGTTATATTAATACGCTTATGATTAAGATGATAAAAACAGCAACAATAATAATTATAATAATATTCACAATAACAACAATAATAACAACAACGATAAATATATAATAATGTTAATAATAATAATAATAATAATAATAATAATAATAATAATAATAATAATAATAATAATAATAATAATAACAATAATAGTAAATAAATAAATAATAGCAAACAGAATATATCAGCATGCAGACATCGATAGCATTGCCAACTATGTACATTGGCAACATCTAAAGGATCGTGGGACTCAAGCATGCGACTATCCATGGGAACATCAGCCGCAGACAATCGCCCTGGCTAATGAAAGTACCATATTTTGGAACTTGGTTATTATGACTGACAGAGCTATCAACTACAACAAGCCATACATCATCGTGCGAGAGGGAAACAATTTCATCATTATCGAGATACCCCCACGACATCAACCTCGCTGACAAGGAGAGAGACAAACGGTTGAAGTACCAAGACCTGAGGATCGAGATTAAAAGAATTTTACATACGCCCCAACCGCGCGCGTCGCTCCCTAAAACATAGCGTATGCTTCGCCGAGCTTTGAGGGGGCGGCCGTGTATAAAACACAAATCAAATCAATCGTTGATGTCCTTAAATCATTATAAATATAACGAACAAGACGTTGAGCATTCTCTCATTTTCTCTCGCACGCACACTTTCAGGCACACCTAAACACTAGTTAGACCATTTTTTAAATTTTTTCAAAAAAAGTTATGAATGTTATAATTGTTCATGTCACATAAATTGCAACAGGGGATTCACCTGGCTGGGGTATATTTATTTTATTTATTTTATTTTATTAAAACATCTTTATACAGGATTACAGGTTCAGAATACGCTGCTTTTTCAACAAGGTCCTGTTAACATATTAAAAAACATGAATAACAACATTTATCAACACATGATCAAAAACAACATTAAAATGCATATTATGAATTACTAATAGAAAATTTGAAATTGATAATCATGTAAAATAACTAAACAAAATACAAAGATGTCATTGTAACAAAGAAATAATGAAATAGCTGCTTAATTTTAATGATTGAAATTAAAAAAGTAATGATCAGTGGAATTTATGATACAAAAGATTTAAAACAACATAATTGGATCAATGAGAGAGGCAAGTTTCGTTAAGAATGGTAATTTGAGCTTTGAGAACAGATGAAAAGGCAGTATTTAAATTTAGTTTAAGATAAGATCATATTTAGAAATTCATTTCCTTATACATGCGTTTAAAAGTGTCAATAGATGAAGCGTTTTGTAAAATTGATGGTAGATTATTCCATATCTTACCCCCCGCATATTTGAAACTTCTTTTAAAACATTCAAGAGTTGGCTTGGGTAAAACTACATTAAGCGAGTCAGTATAGCAGGTGCGGATCCAGGATTTTCCAGAGGGGGGGGGGGCAACTTTGAAAAAAAAAAATCTTGCGAGCGCGATATATATAGGACTATATTGATCTAAAACGAGGAATTTAGACAATTCTAATTTTACTCCTTTGAAAACAAAATAATAATATATACTAGCAAAAAGATAAATAAATAAATAAAATAAAATCGGGATGTTTTAAACAAAACTTTAGTGGTTTGAATATGTATTCTAAATTGCCACCATGAGATGAAAACTTTGAGGTAAAATTTGAGTTAATTGTGCATTATATACCCTACTAAATTGGAATCTGCGAGCGCGAAGCGCGAGCCGAAAATTCTGAGCTCAAAATTGAATTTATTTGTGCATTATGATTTAATATCCGCGAGCTGAAAATTTTGGGTTTTAAAAGATATATGGAATAAATAAAAGGGCATTTTCTAGTAGTATTTTTTTAAATAGATAATTATGTATTATAGACCTTATTTAGAATCCACGAGCACGACGCGCGAGCTCAAATTTTTGAGGTTAAAATTGGAGTTATTTGTGAATTATGATTTAGTATCAGACATGTCAGCGAGCGCGAAGCGCGAGCCGAAATTTTTGTGTTTTAAAAGATATACGGTATAAATAAAAGGGCACTTTCTAGTATTAAATATCGTAGATAATCGTGTATTATAGACCCTATTTAGTATCCGCGAGCGCGAAGCGCGAGCTGAAAGTTTTGAGTTTAATTGTGTATTACATTATATACCCTACTAAATTGGTATCTGCGAGCGTGAAGCGCGAGCCAAAAATTTTGAGTTTTAAAAAATAATTGAATAAACAAAGAGGCACTTTCTAGCATAAAGAATTGTAGATAATTGTGTATTATAGACCCTATTTATTATCCTCGAGCGCGAAGTGCGAGCCGAAAAGTTTGGATTTTAAAAGATATATGCATTAAATAAAGGGGTACTTTCTAGTATATTTTTTTTTATTTTTTTTATTTAGATAATTGTGTATTATAGACCCAATTTAGTATCTGCGAGCGCGAAGCGTGAGCTGAAAATTTTGAGTTAATTGTGCATTATATACCCTCCTAAATTGGTAGGCCTATGTGCGAGCGCGAAGCGCGAGCCGAAAAATTGGGTTTTAAAAGATATATGGAATAAATAAAGGGGCACTCTCTAGTATTCCTACGAGGTCGTCTATTTTCCATCGAGGACGAGGTCCCACTCGGCCGAGGGTCCACGAGGCTTTTTTTCTTTGTAAAATTTTGAAACTTTAGTTAAATATTTAAATATTTTTCCTTATTTTTACTTTTCGTCATTAATGTATTTCTTTTCCTTTTAAAAAATGAGAAAAATCGGCCTCGTGGACCCTTCCCCCACACTATAGGCCTTATTTATGGTCGTTTAGAACCCAATTAGACCTATTTCGAGCTTCTTGTTGAAAAAAGTTTTGCGAATATTTTACAAACATCGGGCTTTATTCCCTTCTTTTTCTTTCTTTTTCTTCTTTTTCTTCTTTTCTTTCCTTTCCCTCTTTTTGGGGGGGGGGGGGGCGGGGCTGCGCTGTATAGGTTAGGGCGTCTGTGAACTATAGTTATTTAGTTAACTTTGCCCAATGCCTGGCAGCCCAGCCAGGTGAATCCAGTGTCTTAATATTTCAATTTTATATATATTGTATGTCATCTTTCTGCCGAATAAAAAAATAATGAATAGTAATAACAACAGTCAAAACTCACCGAAAACAACAGAAAACTCAAGAGAAAGCGGAGTTAAATGTCCACGGAACCATCGCCATATTTAGAACTCGTCTTTTTTCGTCTCTTTTCAGACCTGTACATATTTGTAACACCTCACCCCATAAGAGGGAAAAGTTATAACAAAAACTTTTCAAACAATATGGTTTTACATGGTAAAAGTATTTTATACAACACAGAATACGAATACGTTGTCACACTTAAATACAAAGCCACTTCAAATTCTGAAGTTGCATAACCAAATTATAACACTTTTTATAGAATAATGTTACACGATGTCATATGATTTTTACCTCATTACTACAACCTAGTTCACAATATACAATTTGTGTAGACAATCTCAAACAATTATGTTATCATACAAAATAGACATGGTTAGCAATACCTTTCAAAACAAAATGCAATATCCTGTACAACATTTTCTTTCTTAGCATCAGGTTTACACACTATACATTTTAATTATAATAAACTTTACCATTTTACATTTTTGTTGAAAGTATCATGAATACATATACAAATACAACAAAATTCTAACATTTTTCATCGAATAACATGTTTGATATAATGAAAAATAAACCTGCAAAGGAAACATGGTTAAACATTTATCAATCATAAAGTGTTCATATTCTTTGTCAGTTTTATATATCTTTTTGTTGTGTTATTTATTTGTGTCAATTTACAAAGAAAACCAGTAAGTTTTCTTTTCTTGTTGTTTTATATTTTTTCTGTGTTTCTGTTTAGGTGTAGTATTTTGCTAGCGCATCTCCTGAAACACGTTTTTTGTGTAACTCTTCCAACTTGCTCACATTCACTCTCTAACAAATTTTTTCACATCGAAAGGCCTCGCCATACTGCTTGTTAGAGTGGAAATGTACATTTACGCGCATGCGCAAACTTAGATTAAATCTTTATCCTTAGATTTACTATCGAAACGATTTAACGCTTTAAACTTGCCTTAAAACTAATATAAAACTAAATCCCTGCGAATTTGCTGTATTTTCTAAACAAACGAATACCTGGCTCTATCATTAGCCAACAACAACGGAGATGTACTGGAAGAAACTTTCCAAACTTATCACAAACAATTTGCTTCATAACTCGTCTTGACAAGCTCCGAGACGGGGCACCGCTTGGACAGACTCCGAAAAACGATACCGCCTGAACCAACCCCTAAATGACATCGCCTGGGCCGACTCCGAAGGACGACATCACCTTGGAAAAAACTCTGAGAGACGACTAAAAAAGCAACAATCGAAGTTTCTTACATTCAATACAAATACGCCTGGACCAACCCCTAGATGACATCGCCTGGGCCGACCCCGAAGGACGCCATCACCTGGGAAAAATCTCCGAGAGACGATTTATACCAACAACACAAATCTGCTAAATTTCGTCGGGACAAACTCCTAGATGATATCGCCTGGTCCGACCGAGGGACGACATTGCCTGGATAAACTCCGAACGATGATATTAGCAAAGCGCCTAATAGACCGAGCCCTATCATTTTATGCATAGACCACATTTTTAATTTCGAGTCTGACTCCGAAGGACAACGGAAAGCGCTACACAAACGGCCAGTATAGGTTACAATCTACATACACAAATTGTCACAAGACACAGACTACCGCCGATAACAACATGCTACACGTAAAAGTCTAAATACAGTACAATAAGGCTAATAAAAAAACCCAAACAAACAAAACAAAACAAAAACAAAGCAAATCAAACCAACGACGACTCCAATCTGCCCTGTACTGCAACACAAGCCCTCTACAAAACCCTGCAGTGTTCCCTCTGGATACCAGCCACCTTGCTGCTTGAACACCTTTCAGACGATTTCTTCCCCTCTGCTCAGCTTGCCCTTCAGATGTCTACCACCGTTGTCACGCACCACCAGATACGCCGATCTGCCTTTGCCCCGACCAACGACGGCTCCAATCTGACCTTGCTTGCTCCTCAGAACGCAGAAATCTCTGCCCCTTGTTCCGTCAGCTTTTCCTGTCGTTTGTCACCCTCTGGGCACTGACGCACATTAACACATTTCTTGTCCGCACACTGCACAGCCAATCACCATTATCTGCTACAATGTGATCCAAATCCACTTGTAATTAAAACACAATGATCTAATCCACTTGGTAACACAATGATCCAATCCAAATTATAAGCACCACAAAACACTGGTCCTCCAAACGTACACAGATTTCCAAATGTGGTTATCCAACACAAAAGCACAAGTTTCATCCTGGCGTCTGGTCGTCGTCGTAGGTAGACTCAGCTCACCACCAGACCAGACCACCGTTGGTAGACTCAGCTCACTACCAAACCAGCTCACTACCAGGTCAGCTCAACTACCAGTCCAGCTCCACTACCAAACGTCGTCTCCACCAGTAGAGTACCAAACGCCGTCTCCACCAGTAGACTACCAAACGTCGTCTCCACCAGTAGATTACCAAACGTCGTCTCTACCAGTAGACTACCAAACGTCGTCCGTTCGATCTTCAACCAGTAGATAACAAGACGTCGTCTTCACCAGCCTAGCCTACCAAACGTCGTCTTCACCAGTTGACTTACCATACGATTGTCTTCACCCAGTAGATTACCGAAAAAGTCGTCTTCACCAGTAGACCTACCAACGTCGTCCTCGCAGCAGTAAGATTTACCAAAACGTTCGGTCTTCACCAGTAGACTAGCTACCAACGTAGATTACCAAACAGCTTCTCACCAGAAGATTAACCCAACGATAGTCGGTCTTCACCGGTAGAACTAACCAAACGTCGTCTTCACCAGTAGACTACCAAACGTCGTCTTCACCAGTAGATTTACCCAAAACGTTGTTCCACCAGTAGACCTAACCAAACGTCGGTATCCCACCAGTAGATTACCAACGTCGTCTTCACACAGTAGCCTAACCAAACGTCGTCTCGCAACCCAGTAGACTACCAAACGTCGTCTCCACCAGTAGATTACCCAACATCCGTTTTCACCAGTAGACTACCAAAACGTCGTCTCCACCGCCAGCGCGCTAGGACTTCTAGCGCCACACCGTCGTCTTCACAGGGCGCGAGTGTTGCACTGAGCTATCTGAAATCACCGATCGTCGTCCACGATAGACGTACAGAGGGAGTCGGATCTGATGCACATGCAGTAGACTATCGGTAAACGTCGTCTCCACATGATAACTATCCAATAGTCGTCTCCACGCGCAGTAGATACCGACAGGAAACTCTCTGTCGGCGTCACAGGAACTTTAACACGTTCGCGAGGCAGCTAGACTGCATCCCAATATCTCTCTGGGAAACGAATGACTCAGCTAGCGACGTAGTACTCACGCAAAACGTTCGATATTACCGAACAGTACGCTACCCAAACTGATGTGTCTCCCAAATTGTAGAGTAGAGTTACCAAACGTTGTCTTTCCACCAGTGTAGATCATCGCAAACTGTCGTCTGCGCCACCAAGTTAGATTACTCAAACGTCGTCTTCAACCAGTAGCTACCCAAACCGTCCGTCTTCCACCAAGTAGATTAACCATAACTCGTGCTCCAAACTACAGGTAGATCTGACTAAAGACGTCGTCTCCAACCAGCAGACGTACGCGACGTCCGCTTCACCAGTTAGACGCCGGCAAACGTCTTCTCCACCAGTAGAACTAACCAAACGTCCGTCTCCAGCCAGGTACCCTGTACTGGTATCTGGTCTTCTTTTGGAAGCAACGACCCTAAGTGGGTCCTAGTTAAAAGGTTCCCGATCGGTGAGAACACGCACGGTCTCGACCGTCAAAAGGAGTTGTATCTTGGTCTCATCGCAAACGGTCCTGAAATGCCGGAGAAAAACAGTTCTGACGAGCGGGCGCGCGCGCACAAAGATAGACACAGTCTTGCTTACACACCCAGATCGCCAAATCATTTGTTCAGCACCACTTTTTTGGTTCGAGTATTTTTACAGTGCAATAAGCCGTAGGCTGCAAGTATTTTTTTGACTGCCCAGCCTGCGGGTCAAAAGTAATAAAGGGGAATCCAACCCAAAGGAGAGAATCAACCTTTACAGGAAAAGAAGGAAAATGAGAAGGAGCAATCTAAAAAAGTTTCCATCAAAATCGTTATTAAATAAGAGAGTTATGGGAAGTTTTGAAAAAGTCTAGTTGTTCCTCCTATGGGGGGATCCTGCAAAATTGGCATCATCGGCTTCAAAAAAATGGCAATATCATCGGACACTCTCCATTCATTTTGTACACCAAATTTCAAGGTTTCCCCCCTTTTTCTTTCAAAATTTGTTTCTTCTTTACTTCTGAGGTCAAAATATGTATGGGAAAATATATTTCACACAACATATGTTGAGCTCAGAAGGGAGGTAGATAATTTGAAAGAAAATTGGGAATAATCTGAATTTGTGTAACAAAATGAATGGAGGTTGTCCATGAGAATCGGCCATTTTGAGCCGATGATGCCAATTTGAGGATCCCCATGAGAAGGAACAACTAGACTTTTCAAACTTCCATAACTCTCTTATTTTATAACCGATTTTGATGAAACTTTTTTTAAGATGCTCCTCTCATTTTCCTCTTTCCTGTAAGGTTGATTCTCTCCATGGGTTGGATTCCCCTTTAACAAACATGACCTAACCTTATTTAATCTAGTAAACAGTTAATGACAGCTACTAATAAATCAATAAGTCACGTTTTACGTTATCCGATCTAAACAAATAATACACCAGAATAACTCTTCTTAACTAAGTTGAACAATAGTCATTAGGAACAAAAAAAAAATCTCACTTATTAATTAGTTATTCCAAATAATTTCTAATTAAAAGTGACCCAAGATCGACTACTCGATTACAAGAATGCTACAGTGATCGATGTACACCACTACGAATGATTGAAGCGTGCCATAATCACGCATTATTAAAACTGCAATAGCTGATATAACTGCCATCGAGTGTAACGTTTAGAAAAACATGTGGACAACTTCAAACGAAAATAAAAGCCCATTTCGAGTGTACAGTATTTATATGCTACGCCTCAGTCTGGTTCGATTTTGCTCCCTATACATTATGCGACAACTCGTGACAGAGGATTGAAATGCATGAGATTCGGAAGCCAAGGGAGAAAGAGAATTTGGTCCACACTGTGCTGCAGGTAAAACATGATAATTAGGCACGAGTCCATTGTCACATAAGAGAAGACGCCACGATTATCTGTCAATAACAGATACGCCCTGCGAGGGTCAAGTATACTATTGTCGAGAGCGAGCCTTTCGAGGGGATGGCGTACCGATATCGTTGAGAGTCTCTATGCTTGGCCTATGGCCGCACACTCGTGCGCGCGCGCGGAACACGAGTTCAATACGGTGAGCCACGGACGTCAGAATAGTAGAGAGGTCTCCCACTCCGGTAACCTATGACACTATATATTTTACAGTCCTGCGTTGGGGTTTTCGTACAAATAAAAATGTTAAAACCGTTGAAATAATTTCAAATCGACAGAAGCGAAATCATTTTGTATGTCATGAATGATAGATATGCGTCCCCTTGGAAATAGGAATAGGTAGGATTAGAAAAAAAAAAATCAATTTATTTTAGTAACCTAATGAATAAATTGTCATTATCTGATGAGGCAAATATATGGGTGAAATATTGTGAAACGTTAGTCCGTTATTTATTATTATTATTATTATTTTATTTTTTCAATTTTTGAATACTTACTCCGAAAGCTGTACCTTTGGGGCCCGTTAAGATTCTCCAGAAGCGCAGCCTTACTTTAAGCCTAGTTAAATCTCTGGTTTAACTATGGCTTGCTAAAATAAAATGCAATCTAGGTTACATGTTCCTATCAACTCTCACTGGGCAGGTGCCGCGGAGCGTTTTTGAAAGTGGAGGGGCTTGCAGACCGAAGTGGGGGGGGGGGGCGGGCAGGGGGGGCGTTGGAAACAGGCTATAAAATCATCTATAATACTTTATGTCATTATTTTGCGTTTTTTGTACCACGTTGGCTCTGAGAAGCGGCTTTCTCTCTGCGGCCCCACCTCTGCACTGAATTCTGGAATGCATGTTTAATTGTAAGGGTAAACGTTTGCAACTATTATTCTTTAAGCAGTTTGCTAAAATAGTTTAACTGCCCAAAAATTATGATGATTGAACATGCTACTTTTTGGGAATGGAAGTCCCATTTTACCAAAGGCACATAAGTTAAACCAGAGATTTAGGCTCTATTCTTAAAGTTAGGAGGCTTTTTGAGAATCGGGGCTTCTTTTCTTGTGTTTGTATATTTTTTTCTTGTCTGTCTTTGAAATATATCAATTAACATAACACTATACTTGTGCCAAAAAAATTCACGAAAATTGTCAATAATATGCAAAAAGTGGCGAAACATTGATCCTGCACTAATTTAATATTTTTATATATTTTTTTTAAATTTTTTTTTAGAAACTCTTAGATGGTCCGATGCATGTAAGAGGAAAGTTACTGGATTTGAGGCACATGTGAAATAGGTAACTTACTATGATATTGTTTGTCTTTTTTTAATTTTTTTTTATTTATTTACCTTATTTTTTTTTTTTTTTTGACGGCAGACGCAACTTGCCTGGTGGCCAACTTAAGCTGGCAACATGCATGGCTAATTAAACAGAAGTTTGCAACAGGAGGCTCTTATCGAGGCTCTCATCCGGGGTCGCTGGACCTGTGGGCTGTTTGCTGGCCGATCCTCTAGAATAAGATAAGGTGAATTGAATCACCGCTGGAGCCAGAAATGGTAGGAACAGTGATATAAGATTAGGTAATGGGCGATGCTTTTTTTATATCAAAAACGCACGAGGTTCCAGTATCCAGTATTGGGAAGACATGAGGAAGAATGCTACATTTACAAACTAAAACCGTCTCGACGAGTGCATAATCTGGCTGCATAGGTCGTCTATAGAGCCGGGGCTGCTTGTAATAAGGTGGCCAACTTTTTCGAAAGAGAGGAGTTTTTGAAGTTGAATAGGGAAAAGAATAAATAGACACTGTATTTTCTTGACCACGCGCCCAAGCTGACATAGAGTTCGGTAATCATTATAGTCGATCCATGAGAGAGATATATATGTATATAGTTAATAGAATTGAACATTTCTGTGTGTAAAAATGGCATTGTGGCATAATCCCATTTTATCTGAAAGGAGGAGGTTTTTTTCTTTCCTTTTTCAAAACATTTGGGATTAGTTTATACGATATATGTTACATTTGTAGTGATAATTTCACAAAAAACTTCCTTGCATCGACATATCTGCTGCTCCGCTATGTATGTTCTATCAGGACTGCGAGTGAGTTCAGCGATGATGCCATGCGGTTTGCATTATGTGTGTTCCTCGGGTGAGAGTGAGCGAGTGCACTCTACAGAATGTGTATCTATTAACGATGTCGCTGAGACTTCGTGTCTATATCCATCGCAAGCAGATGAATAGAATATTACGCTGTGGAGATTTACTGCCGATGCGAAAAAAAGGAGCAACACACGGAGGGTACACGAATGGCAACTGCTGCTTTCGGTGATCAGAAGCAATTAATTCTAAAAAATATCAATGACCATGGGTCCATGCCCTTGGGCTTAACTTTGCGAAGGAAAGGGCGTTGCGGGTTTGACAATACTTTAGCGGGATGGCTTACACCTCGACTCGAGTGCGGCATCTGGGGAGAGGGGGACCGCACGGCAAAGGTCGTGTTGCCTTTCGTGATGATTGGACGAGGAAGAGGAGAGACTGCGTAGGTGCAAAATAGTCCGATGCTAACGATGCTCTACAGGCGCACGTGCCGCCAGCTCGCCAGAGTAGTTCATGCGGGCATTCTCTCATTTTTATTTATGTATTTTATTGAGTTCTAGCTGTCTCTTTCTCTTGTAATGTGACTTGTATTTATTACTATCTCACTCTCATTATCTTTTCGCGGCTGGCTACAACGCTCGGTGCGAGTGTCGGAGAGTCTTGCTGAACCTGCGGGTGGAGAGAACTCCCCCGTGTGCATGCTCTTTTTATAAAATTAGCTAAAGAATTTACCCTAAAGCAATGCTGAAATGGCCCGATGCTGCCGACTGCTTTCGTGATCAGAGCAAAATTTGAAAATTGTCCCATGTTCGTGTGTCCATCGTTGCTCTAGCTTCCGGACAATGTGACGCGGGCTTAATACACGCGCGGGTATGGAGTTCTTCTCCCGTCAATGAATCAAATTGTTGATTTTTGCGTATATTGCGTTCCTGATTGTTACCTCCGTTCTCGTAATGAGATTGACCTTAGTTACTCGGTTTTGTTTATTTAATCTAGCGGTCTTATCAGATGTATGTAGGCAATTATGCCGGTTCAAATGGTTTTGCAACTCCCTTAAAAAAATCAATCCGCTTTCAGCTGCAACGGATTCCTATAGCAAGGATGAGCATTTAATAAAAAACTAAATTTGCTTTCTTTTAGTTTAACTCCTTTTTCTCTTTCTATTTTTGTATATTGTTCTGTCTTAGTATTGTTTGTTGTCTTTTGTTGTTTCTTGCTGAGATTTGAAACCTACTGCCGCGCGTATCTTCAATATTAGCTTGAACTATCAGTCGTATACCACAACGAAGTACCGTTTCTTTTGATACCGATATTGCTCATGAGAATGTCACACACACACAGTGGCTGTAAGCCTCGATCCAGTTTCCACTGAGCGCGCGAGTCAGGTAAGAATCTTGTTACGGCCACGCGGCAGTATGTGGAGAGAGAGTGAGCTTCCATAGAAACCGCTAGAAGACTACCACGCACTTGAGTTTTCTCTCTCGCACGATCGAAGAGGCGTATATGTGGAATATTATCGATACATTGTGCCATCCTCCCCCCCTCCCTCACCGCACCCCCAAGAAAGAAACTGTATTGAGTCTCTGAGTCACTTTAACACAAATCAATATTCCCAATATGATATTCACATTTTTTAAAGCCTAGTTAATGTGCAATGAAAATTGGTCAGACACTTTTTTTTTTGGACAAAATAGTCTATTCGCGGCGTTCATACGATGTGTCGTATGCAGTCGTTGGGGTAAAAAAATATCATTTTAAGAATTTTTGGCAGATAATCCCAAGTGAATTCTATTGTTTTTGTTAAATGAATATAATTTTGTTTTTGTTTTCGTTATGTTTATTTTTCTACTTGTAGAATTTTTTTTTTAGTTTTGCTAAAAGAGGTTTTATGTAGTCTGTTATAAAATATTTTACTGAAAGATTGATGAAAAAAGTCAAAATTAGAGAAACTTTGCAATTCTTCCGCCTGTTCAGGCATGAGTTGAGAGCCAGCCGGCTTGCTCTGGTACGTTGTGCATGCGGTGTAAGAGACTCCAAAAAGCTGTACTTTCCCACAACAGGCGACCGTGACATACACAAAAGTCCAGGTCGCATGCCGTGAGCGGTCAAGTTGTGGTAGCCAGCTTGGGCGCGGGAATTTAAGTCACATGAGAGACGGCCTTGGGAACTCTCCTGTACCGAGTCAGTTATGCGCGTAGAGATAAACTGAAAACCGAGAGAGTCTAACCAGCGATAGCTCGCGAGCAAAACTTGGAGGCAGAATGATGTAATGATCCGATTCTCTCCACGGAGTAGCTGTCTTCTAGCACCTCTCCCCGAACGCACCGACTGCTTCGTCCAGGATAACCATGATAACCACGTCCTTGTTGGTTAAATGTCCAGTAGCGAGTCGATGGGTGTAATCGCGATGACTCTGCGATGGCTGCGAAAACCAGAGATTTTGGCGGTTCATCGACGAGCTTTCGCAGTGATTTTTTGGGGAGCACCGATAAGAAGTCCTTTACAATCGTTTGCTCAGCATGCTGATACCATGACACCAAGTTCCGTTTTTTCGTTGACAGGTTGGTCTTACAATGGACCAGGAGTTTGTCTTAGTTTTCTGTGTGGCTTTATATAAATTGTGTGATATGGAAATGCCAAAACCGGCCAAAAGGTGGGACTGACTCCTTTCTTTGAGCAGAACCTAGTAAACGTAAGGGATAGTAAACCAGTGTCCCTCTAAAGACGCGATGGTTGGGTTTCGTTGTGTTTGGGCTGGTTTGAACGGAGGTGTTCGAACCGGTCCGCTCTGCGTGGTCGACTGATCTTCTGAAGGTCTCTCACGTTCCGGAGGTTGCTTACAGCGTGTGCTTTCTGGAGCGCCCAGTTCCGGGGTAGCCAAAGCACTTGCACAAGGTAGCTGGTGTTGGCTTTATTTTTGGCACTTTAATGTGAGCAGAGCTGGAGCAATTTTAAAAACAATAAATTTGAAAATTTGAAAATAGTTTTGATTTATAACAGCTAGCTAAATTAACATGGCCTATTTCACTTGCTATTATGAAGTTCGCTGAATATAGTGGATGGATTCGCGGCAACGACGCAGATAGCAAGTCCCGTCCGGGCGCAACGAAGTCGGCGGTGGTCGTGGCGATTATGTTGGGCCAGGACGAATATTCTTGACGCTGGCCAGAACGTTGGCACACAACGATGTAAGTTGAGCGCGGCGACCATACTGCCGAACGTTAGACTCCACGCTAAGTTGTATAGCAAAGTATCCCGACGTCGCGCGCACCGGCATAAAATGCGAAACGTTGGTCCAACAACATTGGGTCATATGGTCGCTCTCAACGTGCCACGTTGGTGCACGTTGGTGCAGCGGCAAGAATAACGTCGGCCAAACATAAATAGGGCCACGACCATATGCCAACCGTTGGATCCACGTTAAGTTGTATACAAATAAGTACGGACGTCGCGCGCACGCTCAAAATGCGGGAGGACGTTGTCCAACATTATCATTAATGGTCGCTGCTCAAACTGAGATTTACGAAATCATATTTTTATATTCTGATTGTGGCTATTGGGACAATTGGATAATACACATTAATTGTCTTACAAGTCGAACTACATGGCTATTGTGGTGTTTTCCTCCTGAGGCCAAATGTGGATGGAACCGATGGCTAATCACTGGGCAAGCGGTAATCCTTTGGACCATGGCTTTGTACTGCCTATTCAGAAAGGGAGCTTTTTTGGACATTCAAAAAGACATGCCCCAGATCTCGCCTACCACCAAATGTGTATAAACAGAGCCATTAAGTGATTATGGTATTAGTATTGGTGAAGCCGACAAAGAGGGGTCATCGTGCTTTCTAAAAAGACAACATGCTATTCCGGTGCAATACAAGGTAATGTGAGACTACAAGCAAAATGGTCCGTTCTTAGTGACACACTAACTTAGAAAGAGCATACATGCGGGTTTCGAATAAAAAGGTAAGGCAGCGACAAACCCACCTGCAACATGCTGACTAAGTGTGAGATCAAATGAATAAACAAGATTGATGAGGCATGTGCAATCTGTAAACTACTAATGACGCAGATATAATCGGAATAAACCGAGACGCGTGGTTTTGTGGGATTCAAATCCAGCAATCATCGTAACAATATCGCGGGTGGGTTACAAACTCTTCCCTCGTGAACCAGAAACCAGGACAGAGAGGTGGCAGGGGGTAAATTGCTCTATACATGTACTCAGGGGAATATTTACACCCAGTCCAGTTATGAAATAATGACATGGTACTTCCCGATCATAGCAACCCACACAAAAGTAAGTTCCGCACCCCCTCGGTGCCCGTGCGATCAAATTGGATGTAACTTTTTTAACAAGACGGAGGTTTTAGCGAATTTATTTACAC
>CALNVZ010003429.1:3567759-3596674 GCA_940671915.1 Paracentrotus lividus
CGGCCCCTGCACTGAATTCTGGAATCATGTTTTAATTGTAAGGGAAACGTTTGCACTATTATTCTTAAGCAGTTTCTAATAGTTTCACTGCCAAAAATTATAATGAATTGAACATCTACTTTTTGGGATTGAGTCCCTTTTACCAGGCCATAGTTAAACCAGAGATTTAGGCTATTCTTAAAGTTAGGAGGCTTTTGAGAATACGGGCTTCTGTGTTTGTATATTTTTTCTCGCTTTGAAATATATCAATACATACACTATACTCCAAAAATTCACAAATTAGTCAATAATATGCAAAAAGTGCGAAAATATGATCCTGCACTAATTTAATATATATATATTTTTTTTTTAGAAATCTTAGATGGTCCGATCAATGTAAAGAAAGTTCTGGATGTTGAGGCACATGTGAAATATAACTCTATAATATTTGTTTGTCTTTTTTTTTTTTTGAGGCAATAATGTATTGTTATTATTTATGCAAATTAAGTGTCCTTTTTACTCATTTATCAATATTTTGTTTTAAAACATTGCTATTTAGCCCGATTTCTAGTTAAAAGTAGCTGAGACGCGTACCCAGGGGGCGGAGGGGCGCCCCCTTTTTGGTTGTATTCCTGTAACAAACTTTTAGAAATAATGGTTAAAAATAGCATTTTTAATGCATTTTTGTCATTTTTGTCATGAATATTAATGAGCCTTGTGACGTCATATGACCTTTAAATAAGTTTTTGACCTCATTGGCATTAAGTTTTTATTATACATTTTGTGGTGATATATGATACATCATATGTACTTTTAAAACCTTACTGACACACTTGACACAAAAATGGTCAAAAAGTTAAAAAATCACCACCTCGACAACAAATAGCTTGGACTTGCCCTTGAAATCAGCAACACAATGCCCGTTTATTTATTTATTTATTTTTATTCTATTTAATTTTTTTTTTTTAATTTTTTTAAATTTATTTACTTATTTTTATTTATTTTTTGACGGCAGATGCCAACTGCCTGGTGCCAACTTACCTGGCAACATGCATGGCTAATAAACAGAAGTTGCACAGGAGGCTCTTATCGAGGCTCTCATCGGGGCGCTGGACCTGTGCCTTTGCTGCCGATCTCCTGGAATTGGAGTGTGAATTAACCATGGAGCAGAAAATGGTAAGGGACAGTGATAAAATTGTAATGGCGATGCTTTTTTATCAAACGCACGAGGTTCCAGTATCCAAGTATTGGGAAACATGAGGAAGAATGCTACATTTACCAAACTAAACGTCTGACAGTGCATATCTGCTGCATATGAATCCTAAGAGCCGGGGTGCTTAAAAAGAGTGCCACTTTTACAAAAAGGAAATATTTTGAATGAAGGAAAAAAATAGCAGAATTTATTTTCTACACGCCCAATAAATTTGTCGTAATAAAAAGTATCAAAGCTTGTGTATTCTAAATTAAGATTGAAATTAATAGAATTGAACATTTCTGTGGAAAAATGCATCTTTCTACTTTTTTAACGAAAATATTTTTCCTTTCCTTTTTCAACATTTTTTTTTAAATAGTTGTATAAAACATTTACATTTGTAACTTCTAAAAAAAAAACTTCCTGCATCATACTGTCCCGATGTTCAGCTGCGATGGATTCACGATGATGCATTATTAGGGTTCGGGCGAAGTTACCCGATGCCTACAGAAGGTACAACACGATTTGTATTACTATGTAATACCCCACCGATGAATATCATTTTTACGGATTTATGCCGATGCGAAGGACACACGGAGGGTACACGAATGGCCCACTGCTTTCGTGATCAGAGCAATTAAATCTAAAAATATCAATGACCATGGGTCCATCCTTGCTTAACTTCGGGAAAGGGCGTTGCGGGTTTGACAATACTTTACGATGGCTACACGATGGCATTGAGAGGGCGTCACGAAGTCGTGTTGCCTTCGCATTGCCTTCGTAGGGCAAAAATGCCCGATGCTACGATGCTCTAACGAAGTGAACCTTCGCATAGTTCATCGGGATTTTTTTTATTTATTTATTTATTTTTTTTTAATGTATTTATTATTATTATTATTATTTTGGTTGCTAAAGGTTTTGCCGATGCATCGGAAGCTGCTGCCGCAGCCTGAAAAACTCCCCTGATGGTCATGCTCTTTTTATAAAATTGCTAAGAATTTACTCTAAGCAATGCTGAAATGGCCCGATGCTGCCCGATGCTTTCGTGATCAGAGCAAAATTTGAAATTGTCCATGTTCGTGTTTCCATCGTTGCTCTACTTCGGGACTATGTGACGCGGGCTTATACACGCGCGGGTATGGAGTTCTTCTCCGTCAATGAACAAATTGTTGATTTTTGCGTATATTGCGTTCCTGATTGTAACTCCTTCTCGTAATGAGATTGATATTACTCGGTTTTGTTTGTTTACAGCGTCTTACAGATGTATGTAGGAATTATCCGTCAATGTTATTGCATCCCTTAAAAAATAATCCCTTTCAGCTGCAACGGATTCCTATAAAATGACATTTAAAAAAAAACTAAATTTCCTTCTTTTTTTTTCTCTCTTTTTTTTTTGTTTTTGTTTGTTTTTTTTTTGTTTTTTTTTGGAGATTTGATACCCTACTGCCTACTTCAATATTACTGAATACATGAACATAAATATCTTTTGATACGATATTGCTAGACATATGAAACATGCTGTAACCCTGCACCAGTTCCAATACCATCAGAAGAATCTTTACTCCAACGGTCTGGGTCGGCGGCAGAGGAGAATGATGATGTGCCAGTACGAGAAGACTTCAGAGAGACTTGGTTTTTTGACATCGTTTCAATGCCGTAAGTTTGGAATTATATCATACATTGTGCCACCCCCTCCCTCCCGCACCTCCAAGAAAAGAAACCATATTGAGCTCTGACTCACTTCTAACACAAATCAATATTCCCAATATGATATTCACATTTTTAAAGCCTAGTTAATGTGCCAATGAAATTGGTCAGACACTTTTTTTTTTTAACAAAATAGTCTATTCGCCGGCGTTCATACGATGTGTCGTATCAGTCGGTTGGGGTAAAAATATAAATTTTAAGATTTTTGCAGATAATCCAAGTGGAATTCTATTGTTTTTGTTATGATATATTTTGTTTTTGTTTCGTTATGTTTATTTTTCATCTTTATTTTTTTTTTTTTAGTTTGCTAGAGGTTTTATTAGTCTGTTATAAAATATTTTACTGGAATTGATGAAAAAGTGCAAATTAAGAACTTGCAATTTTCCGCTGTCGCAACGTTTCACCAGCCGCTGTTGTCTTCATCAGGCGAATGAGACTCCAAAACGTCTTTCCAAGCGACCTGGCACCAAAGTCAGTCGACCGTAGCGTCATTTGGTACCCTTGGGGCGGGAATATTAGTCACATGAGAGACGGCTTGGAACTTCCTGTAGAATTCAGTCCCAGGCGTGAGATAACTGAAACCGCTAACCACATACCTCTCCGATTCAAACTGGGCAGCTCCATTCTCTCCCAGATAGCTTCCTTTACACCTCTCCCGAACCACCTGCCTTCTCTGTCCAGGATAACCATGATAACCACGTCCTTGTTGTTAAATGAATGTCCAGTGGCGTTGAGATGGGTGTATACCGATGACTCTCGGATGGCTGCGAAACCAGTAGATTTACGGTTCATACGAGCTTTCAGTGATTGTTGGGTTTCACCGATGAAGAAGTCTTTACAATCGTTTTGCTCGCATCTGATACCATACACCAAGTTCCGTTTTTTTTCTCGTTGACAGGTTGGTCTTTAACATGGACCAGGAGTTGTCTTAGTTTTCTGTGTGGCTTATATATAATTGTGTGATATGGAAATGCCAAACCGGCCAAAGGTGGGACTGACTCTTTCTGACAGACCAGCAACGTAAGGGATAGTAACCAGTGTCCCTCTAAGACGATGGTTGGGTTGTCGTTGTGTTTGGCTGGTTTGACGGAGTGTTCGACTGGTCGCTCTGCGTGATCGACTGATCTTCTGAAGGTCTCTCACGTCGAGGTTACTTAGAGCGTGTAGCTTTCTGGAGCGCCCAGTCGGGGTAGCCACACTTGCCAAGGGAGCTGGTGTTGTTTTATTTTCGCACTTTATGTGACAGCTGTGACAGCAATTTTAACAAATATAATTGAAATTTGAATAGTTTTGATTTATAACAGCTAAATTACATGGCCTATTTCACTTGCTATTATGCAAGTTCGCGAATATAGTGATGGATTCGCGGCAACCCAGATAGCAAGGTCCCGTCAGGCCAACGTCGGCGATGGTCGTGGCGATTATGTTGGGCCAACGATATTCTTGACGCTGGGCCAACGTTGGCACAACGATGTAAGTTGAGCGCGACCATATGCCGACGTTAGATCCACGGTAAGTTGTATACAAAAGTACCACGTCGCGCGCACTCACAATGCGAACGTTGGTCCAACATTGTCATATGGTCGCTCTCAACGTGCAACGTTGTGCCAACGTTGGTGCAGCGGCAAGAATAACGTCGGCCAAACATAATAGCCACGACCATATGCCAACGTTGGATCCACGTTAAGTTGTATACAAAAGTACGACGTCGCGCGCACTCAAAATGCGAACGTTGGTCCAACATTATCATTATGGTCGCTCTCAACTGAGAATTTACGAAATCATATTTTATATTCTGGATTGTGGCTATTGGCAATTGGATATACATTATTACAGTCAACTACATGGCTATTGTGTGTTTCCTCCTGAGCAAATGTGAATGGAACCATGGCTAATCACTGGCAAGCGGTAATCCTTGTAATCCTCTGGACCATGGCTTTGTACTCCTATTCCAGAAAGGAGCTTTTTGACATTCAAAGACAATGCCCCAGATCTCGCCTACCACCAAATGTGTATAAGACCATTAAGGATTATGGTATTAGTATTGTGAAGCCGACAAAGAGGGGTCATCGTGCTTTCTCAAAAAGACAACATGCTATTCCGGTCATACAAGGTAATGTGAGACTAACAAGCAAAAATGTCCGTTCTTGTGACATCACTAACTTAGAAAAGAGCATACAGCGGGTTTCGAATAAGAAGTGTAGGCAGCGACACCCAACTGCAATGCTGACTAATGTGAGATCAATGAATAACAAGATTGATGAGGCATGTGCAACAGTAAACTACTATGACGCAGATATAATCGGAATAACCGAGACCTAGTTTTGTGATTCAAATCCAGCATCATCTAACAATATCGGGGGTTACAAACTCTTCCATCGTGACAGAACCGGACAGAGAGGTGGCGGTATTGCTCTATACCTCAGGGAAGATTTACATCCAGTCAGTTATGAATATGACATGGTACCTTCCCATCTTGAAATATACCCAACAACAAAAGTAAGTCCCCCCCCCCTGATCAAATTGATGTAACTTTTTAACAAAGAGGAGTTTTACGAATTTTATTACACGTGCTTGTAGGTAATTTTATCAGCTTCCATCTGAGTGAATTTTACTGAAATTCGTTTTGTCATGCTTCAATGAGTATAGTCAAAAGGCAAAAATGTCACTTTTCGAAAGTCATAAGGTTAATTTCATAACTTTAATTTAATATTATTTTAAAAAATTCAGACTTTTCAACAAAAGATATGTTCAGAAGGCTTGTTACACTTAATTTCTAACACATCAAAGGACTTTTGCATTAAATTTCACGGTTGGATAAACATGAGGTAAAATTTGCAAAAACTGCATTTTATACACATTTTTACTTTTAAAAATTACTGATTATGACGGAATATGCAATCTTGAAGAGTGTTTTAATCAATACCCATCAATTCACGGTTGATGATTGGGTTGTCTGAAGATTCTTCAGCTCCCACAATTAAGAGCTATAGACGCCCTCTACGTGACTCCAACATACGGTCCTTTGGACGATGGATGACCTCTTATCAGTTTGATTGGATTAGTCAACTGGACACTACATATAAAGTGGCTATTGCATTGCAAGACGTGCTAACCAATGCATATCATGAACACTTTCCAATTGTCATCTCCAAGAGAAAAACTTTGGACAAACCATGGATTACACGTCACATACGATCCCTCATAAAGAAGCGACAATTAGCATACGATTCTGGGAATGCGGATAAGTTTCGTGCTGTTAGAAATCTTGACCAAAGAGAGATAGCAAAGAGTAAATCGTCATTCTATTCGGTGAAGGTTCAACGATAACGGCAGAGCGAACCTTCTCAAGATTAGATTAGATTGGCACCGACAGATCCGAAACATGGCTGGAGTCGCGAAGCCTTCGCTATCCCTACCACCTTGTCTTGGTCATAATGACTCACAAAAAAGCGACAAGGATTAACGAACACTTCACCAATATATGTCACCAGCTCCCACCACTGAAGTGGGAATCTCTACTGGCATACCTTCCATCCGTTTTGCCCTCACCCACCATACATCCTTGGGATGTATACAACGTCTTGAAGAGTCTGAATAATATAGAGAAAGCTATTATGCCCAATGACTTTCCAATCAGGTTGATAAAAGAGTTTGCAATCGAGCTTTCAGGACCTCTTTCAGCAATATTCAACTCAGTTCTTAATTTTTTATTTACTCCAAACCTTTCCATATGGGTCTTGAACACGTTTCCTTAGTGGTGGACTTAAGAAGTGTATGAAACCGATACAGACATCACAGACAGAGACCTGCTAGTGATCGGTATTTAAGACACTTGTTTGTTTGGGTTTTTCAGGATTTAAGATTTTTTCCCCCTGATATTTTATTCATTTACATATGTAAAAAGACTACTTGTGACAGAAACTGCAATTTTGAGGAGAAATATATTTATTTTGAGCTTTTCGAAATGTTGCCCCCCCCCTCCCGCCATTGAATTGAACTTTTCATTTATGATTTTGTTTTGTCTTGATTTGTTTTGTTTGTTTTTTGCCAGTGGAGGTGGTAGACCAATGCTATATTCCGTTTCCACTCCCAGTAGCATCACGGAGTGGCACTTAACAGCTGTTAGTCTGTCGCCTACTCAAGGGATGTGCATTGCAGAAAATACAACCACCATCTTTCAGGATTTTTTCATCAAGCTGCACCTTCCATATTCAGTTATTAGGCTTGAACATACAGAAGTTATTGTCACAATTTTCAACTATGCGCAAAATGATTTCCAGGTTGGTTGATTGTCAATCAATAGGACTGTAACCATGTTAACAACAATGTACAGTGTTTTATTATTATTATTATTTATTTATTTATTCTTAATACAAATTATTTTTTCTGTCTGTGGTATAAATTCATGAGAAGTAAATATGATAGTAAAAAAAACCAAACAAACAATTTCTTTGAGATGGAGGCTAGTTTGTCATTTGACAAAGTTCAGTTCAGTTCGGTCAAGTAGCATGCTTTTTCAAAATACATAGGGTCCAATACAAATAATCTTATAATATCATGTGAAAGGAGAAGAGAATCTCTATAAGCACGAGGCTTGAGTCGAGGTGGGCATGACAATACATATTTATACAAACATAATTTCATAACAATACAGTACAAACGAACATAAAAGTAATTAAGGGGAAAAAATAAAATGGGTATTAAGATAATGTGATTTAGTGCTGTTCGGGAATCAATTGGTCCAAGTAGGCAAGAAATACAACAACACAACAAAAAAAATGAAAATTTATTGTTTTATCATGTAAAAACAGATAGTGCAGCCTTCTAAAGTATTAAGGATATTGTGGTGTTGCTGTTGGCATGGGGTTAGGCTATGCATATGAAGACCTCCTATGCCACCTTTGATGAAAATGGACTTATTGATAACGCACATTGTTCAGATTGGTAGGGCCTATCTCCTCGAGAAAGTATTAACTTAAATTCTGAGAGCAATATACGAAACAGTCTTTAGAGGTAACAGACAACACCTCTGGATTTAGCATGTTATGAATCGAAGCTGTTCATACATTGCATGATGTTTACATGTATACGTGATATCTATGTTTGTCGTTTAACATTTCTACTGAATAAACACAGGTCTCTGTTAACTTAACTGTGATGAAGGTTTGTGCACTAATTCTGGTATACGCACTGTTGATGTGGAGTCTAAGCAGTCGGCTTCTCTAACCTTCCATGTCCTCCTGTGAAAGTAGGAGAATTCAAGATTACTGTTGTAGCTGGAGTTACAGACGTTACAGGGACAGCGTCAGGAAAACTCTCTTGTTCTGGTAAGAAATCATTACTATGATCAGACTCGTTTATCCAATGTACCATGTAAGCACGTATGTGTGTGATTTCATGAACGCACAGGTAAACTAGACATTACAAAACGGTGCCCAGAAGATTTATTTAGCTGAGAAGAGGCAAGGTTAAAAAATATGGATTGCTCGCAGCCACATCCTGGAGGGCCATTCTTTGAAAAGTGAACCTTTTTTGAACAAAACAAAGTTTTCGTTTCTCGGTTTTAAGCTGCATATTCATAGAGCAATATCTGAAGTATCATAAACTGAATTTGTTTTTCGTGATTTTTGCAATTTGTCATGCTCATTTGCACAAATTAAGATATATGATAATTGGATAGAAGAATGGTACATAAAACATCATTTTTTTTTTAACCCTGACTGAATGGATCTACTGATTCCTCACTTTGATTACTATCATTATATAGGTTTTCCCGCCCATTTCATAGGTTTGTCATTCAAACCTATAGAAGGTTCATTCAAATTAAGAGATACTTTTCCGATCGATATCGGCATTTTAATTTAAAATACGGGAATCAAGTTCATTCATAGTCACGAAGCTGATTTTAAGAGCATTTAATTCATAATTGGGGCAAAACCATTTCCATGTGTTGCATTCAATTTATTTTCACCGTACTTAATTTTATTTATACAGCAACAAAATCTTTAAACGCGCATACAACTTCATTATGTATGTACAATTTAGCTTATGTTCGTTCAAATTAACGAGGCATCGTTTTTAGGAGCCCAATTAGCCTGTTCGAGCAATCAATTTCATTTTGAGGAACTCAATTTTAAGAAACGTCCATTCACTTTAAAATTCCGTTTATGCATATCAATTCTAGTTGACAAGGGGAAGAGGGCGCTATCACTCTACGCAAAGCGAACGCGGCCATAGACTTTTTGTATTTTGCACAGTTTTTTCACTTTGTTTTCTTGATTATGGCGACAACTATCTTTTCAAAGAAATGATCAACTTGAAAAAGTACGCTAAGAGTCGAATTTTTCAAAAATAGGAATAACTTATTGCAAAGGGGGAAAAGAGTCCTGTCACTTGTGTCAATTCGAAATCCTAGTAAGATCAAATTCCTGTACAATATGGCCAATTTTGCTCTCAAAATAGCTCATACGCTGCATAGTCATCTTCCTCGATTACGCATAATTATATTACACCGTAATGATCAAGCAGTTTTTAAAAGCTTGAATTCTCAGCTTTCCAAATATGGTACATTCATCTCGATTGGTTAAAAAAAAGTCCTGTCACTTTGAAAATTATCACAAAGGAATCTTTTACTCGATGGGTCAATATTTCCGCATATCACATGCATATCGAATGTGGACGGCGTCTTCGCAAGATGTGACAAGATCACTTTTTATATCAGTAATCGTTAGGAACATCAATCTATGTGAAATAAAGATTCTGATTACAATTTAGCACAATGGTGTTTATAGGCTTGCCAAAATGTCTTTTCCCCAATCTGGTCTGAAGCATCTACCTACGAAAACTATGATAAGTTCAATTATTTTATTCATGTCAGGACTAATTTCCTCGAACGGATCGACTGACAATTCACTTTTACCGACAGGGAAGTTTTCTTAGGCGAGTTTTTGTGCGCTAAGTAATAATTGCATGCAGTTGTCAATCGGTCGCTTCCGCCGTTAGCGCGGGTTTTGTTTTTCAGCTGCGTGCATTTCCACTAAACTCATGATGTAATGTTGCGTTTCCCTCCTCAAATAATGGACGCGTCTTTATGTTAAGATTTAATGTCATCGTTAGATTTACATTTCACGTGGAGTAGAATTGATATGTTTTGTGTTTTCCCTTCATTCTCTATATATTTTCGCATTATAACAATTTTCATAGCATTGATGCGCAATATAATTATTTAGGCTTATCTTTTAAATCATGTTTTAAGCTAGGATTTTATCTGACATTATAACGTATCCGCAATTCCATTGAGGGAGATTCAAAGAAGCCTGACGAGCTTGAACCCCCCCCCCACTCCCACCCGAGCCCATATTTGAGAAAAAAGTGCATAAATCTGATATTTTGCGGAGCGCTCCACGTAAAACATCCCCAAAAAAACAAGAAACAAAAAAAAAGAGAGAGAGAAAAAAAAAGCAGGAACATTATTTATGGAGACGCGACTTAATCCTACCCCTACCACGGGTGAAATATGAATGTGGGGGGACCGAATGCCGAAATATCTTCACACCTACCCCACCCCTTCTCCCACCTCCCCGCTCTCTTTTGCTGGCCAGCGTAACGCAAAATAAATTCGACTGTATAAGAATCTGAAATATAAATTTGGCCCTCCATAAAATCCTAAATCCGCCACTGTTAAATTGGTTCTTTGTATTGTTTTTTTAAAGGTCATTTAAAAATTATAGCTGTTTGTCTATTTTTCTCGTGTTTGTATTTTGTTCTATTCGCATCTGATATTAATCTATATAAATAAAAAAAAACATTTTTTTTTTTTGGTTGCTTTGTTTCTTTCTTTTAATCTTTACGACCTGTATTAAGTCGAAGACAATTATAATAGATTTTTTCTTTTTAGTTCGTACATTACAGATTTATTGTTTATTTGTCTTTTATGCAGCGGTCACAACTCGCCGTACCTTCGACGTGCAACTCCCTACGATGGATTTCGTAGAAAAATCGTGCAGCGCAGGTACCTCGGAGGCACGTTGCATGTACGATGTGCAGGAAGATTTTCCAATACCCTTACTACAGAAACGCAGGAATCGCAGAAATTGACCAACGACCTGTGCATGCATTGTACATGCGACGCAGGCTACGTTGATGGCACGTGCCCCGTAGCCTACGACGAGTTGTGACCGCCGCATATAGATATTTATATGGGGCATATACAGGTCTTTTCATAAGTATTTTCTTTCATACAGTGAAAATCAAGTCTTGATTTTTAATAGGGTAACATACAAGTTTTGGTTTTACTTTCAATAATAAATTATATGTGCGTGTCCAGTGTTCTTTCTTTTTGTCTTTGCATCCACTATTTCATTTTCGTTGTTATGAGGGACTTATCCATGGCTGCAGGGTAAACAAAGTCAGGGTAAACCGTTCTGATAACCTATAATGTCATGTCTTCTTGACGATGAATCTTAAATAGAATGCACTTATTTTTAACATGCTTGCCTTGTAATGAATTTGAATGACCCAAGAAAATCCGAGGCCATCCCTATTTATATTTGAATGCATATTTCTAATAATCTATGCATAAAGTTTCAATGTGAACGACTCTTTTTCTAAATGTATTGCACGGATAAATAATTCGATCGAGCGAAAATAAAAATTAAACATCCCCCATTCTAAGGTTGAATGTTCTTTGTCTAAACTTAGATGACTGATTCGAAAAATGCTTTACAAGGATTCAAATCTCAAACGAAGCAAAAATGAAATTGAATGAACATTCTTTAAACGCTTATGCTACTTTTTAAAATCGACTTGGCACATTTAAAAAGATCATTGCATAAATAAATGAATTGAACGAACATAATGTAAAGTTTAAATGGAGGTTGGCCCAAACGATCACAACTGTGGTGAAATTGAATGATCTTAAAATAGATTCAAATCATAATTGTATGAAATTGACCGGGAAAACCTATATTATTATTATTTTACCTCTATTCCTTTTAATGTAACCATCTAACAATCTAACTATGGAAGTTAGTTACCTTTAAATGTCACACACGTGACCAGAAAACACAAAAAGTTTATGCCCCGCCTTAGCCATGGCTCTGGTATCAATATTATTTTTCGCAAAAGCTAGAATTAATGTACCTTGCATCTCACCAAATATGAATCCGTGAAAAGTTTTGATTTGATTATTAATTAGCAAATAAATTAGTCACGTACGTGACCCATTGGCCCCCACCAGTCATAAAGGTCTAATTTACCCTAGGAGCCAAGGGCCTTTAATCGGAATTTTTGCTGGGGAAGGTTTGAAGGTCCTATCTAGAGTAAAATTTTGTGTTGATAACTTGATTCCAAAAAATGTCAATCTTACTGACCATACCCATGACACTTCGGCCATTTCAAGTTGGCTCATTTTGGTCCAAAAATGACCATTTTGAGCACTTGTGGTCAAGGGTATTTTATTTTCATATATAATTTTTGCCGATAAATGGGATATATAAAACCTATCCGATGTGAAAATGTGTGCTGATTCTAAGAAAGTAGTTTTATTGACTGTATGATAAAGGGGTCATTTTGGTCAATTTCGGCCAAAATATGACATTTTTATCATCTTAAGGGCCAAAATAAGACCAAAATGATCATCAGAGTCATCCAGGTGATGGTTTTTTCCACCTCAAAACCATTTAAAAAAAAATCCATAGGTCTTAAACAATAACTCTATACCATTTTCCTTAAACATTTGGACAGCCCTGGTCATATAGGCCAGTTTGACCGAAAGTGACCATTTTGCAGTTTTGCAGGATTTTGCTATATATGTATGTATTAGTGTGTATACAATGTGTATACATATACATGTATTATCCTTTCGTTCAAACTCATTTCATTAAGCATGTTAAGGAGTTCACTTGTGGTCGGGAAGTGGGAACGATTTATCCCCTGTAAAATTTGATATGGATTTCAAAAATAGAGGTCTTATTTAACCTACCCATAAAGTATAGGGGCCATATTCATAAAACCCTCATAAGTCTACAAACTACAACTTGGCTTTATAATAATAATATATAATGGTGGTTTCTTATATAGCGCTCAGGTCCGTCATGCATGACGCTCATGGCGCTTTACAAAGAATGTTTTTACACATTATTACCCCGGTCACAGCTGAGCAGCCAAGTATGTACGCTTTTCTTTTTTCTTTTTTATTTATTGCTCCTTTTTAATTTTTCATCTTCCTTCTTCCTTTTCCCTTTTCCTTCCTTTCCTTCTTTTCTCTAATCTTTTCCCCATCCCTCTTTTTTGCGCCGCCAATCGGAGACCGGGCCCTTCAACCCCCCCCCCCCCCCGGATCCGCCACAGCTATGCTTAGAATTTTATATTCTGATACTGTTTTTGTCAAAGTTCATAGGGTTTTTTTTGCTCGTCTTATTTCATTTATCCGCAGCCTCCGGGAGTGTTGACGCGGAGAGATGGTCTGTGACCCTAGACCCGGTGGATATATGTCAAATCGTTCAGTCGATGCTGGAGTAACTACGATGTCTCCAGCAACAGCTTGAATCGAGGTACATCCCTATAAAAATACTTTCCATGTAAACCCCTCACAAAAAGTTCCTCAAATCGACTTTGGTCCACGACATTTTTTCAGGTAGTTTTTAGTTATTCCTGATATTCATACCATTGGAAAGATAAGTTATTCCCCTTTTTATTGATATCCTATATGTAATGATTGTGTCATGCTTCAATGCACAGAATATCAGAATATTGGGAAAAATAAAAAGTCAAATGTTGTAAAATGCATTTTATTGATCACATTGAAGTTCCACACTCGAATTTAGGCCTTATAACTTTTGAGATATTTTTTTTAATTGAATTTTATACCATTGTCACGTTCATTTATTCCTCTTTTTATTGATACCTAATTTGCAATGTTGATGTCATACTGGGTCCACAGAAACCCTGAATACCACCTGAATGCAAGGCAAAGCAAAAGATAATGTTTACTTTAAAGTTTTTAACACAACTTTGAACCTTCATACATTTAATGGTGGTTTAAATCACTATCAATTTATAGCATTAAAAAGTTATTTAATTCCTCTTTTTTATTGATACCTATTTGCAATGTTATATCATGCTTGAATGCACATAATTCATGAATATAATGCAAAGTAAAAGTGAAAAGTTGCGAAATATATTATTATTGCTCAATAAAAGTCACAATTGGCATTCAATTAGCAACATTTGGCTTTTGAATTGTACTAACATTCAGGTGTTCTGTGCTAGCAAGAACAACATCATTGTTACAATTAAGATATCTTGAGAATGGTATAAAATTCAATAAAATTAGAGAATACCCCAAAAGTTATAAGGGCCTAAAATAGAGTTACGGAACTTCAATTTGATCAATAAATTTTGCAACATTTGACTTTTTACTTTCTCCATATTCTGATATCCTGTGCATTGAAGCATGACACAATTATTACAGATAGGATATCAATAAGAAGGGTAATAAATTATCTTTCCAATGGTATGAATGTCATGAATAAATTAAGCGTACCTTAAAAGATTATCATGGCCCAAAGTCTATTGCGGAACTTTTTTGTCAGGGGTTTCAGTTTGATGTTATCAAATTTGCTTCTTTTTCAGTTCATTCGAATTCGTCATAACCTACAAATTCCTACAAATTCGTCAAAACCTACAAGTTGCCTTTGACGACACGACCTAGCAATTGTTTACTAATGCTATTCGTTTATTATAAAATGGTCTCTGTGATTTTATGCATCATGGTTGGTCAAACGCGTCACGTGTGATGTAGGGGCCGTATTCCGAATCTTATCTTAAAAACAAATATTCTTGTTAAGAGTTAAGAACAAAATTCGTATTCCGAAAATTATCTTTATCTTTTCTTGTAAGTTCGCTGAGGCGCGCATAATGTCAGAGCTGTTTTGCTTAAAGTTAAACAGACGCATCAATATGTATGTGCGCAAGATAAAATATTGAGATACCGGAAATAGGTATTCTGAAATTATCTTATCTATTTTTTATCTTAACTACCTTGGCAACAACAAGAAAATTTACAACAGGTAGGGGCTATTGTATCTCTATAATAACTGAGATTTGCCCTAATTATTTTTTTAGTTAAGGGGAGATAATGAGTAGAAACATCTCGAAGAAATTAGGGCAGATTTGGCTAATTTGGTGAATTTCGTTGCAATTTGCGATGCGATATCACATTCGATGCAATACACATTTTCATTTTTTGTTTTTCGTTGAGAAACCCCAATGAAACGTCAAAATAGAATCAATGCTACGTATAAAGAAAATTTAGCTTGAACACGAAAGGCCCAATTGCGTAAGGTTAAATTTCGCCTAATGTTGATGGTGCGCAAAGCGCATCTTAATTTTTTGAAAGAAGAGGCACTTCTATTGGTTGACCTAAGTATTTAAAACCTTTAATGATTCGCTGATGACAAAAAATTTGGCGTAACCTGGGCGTGACAGAGATAATATAAGGTTGGTCCTAGAGAACAAGATATTTTTTGGAATACGTATTAAGGATTAATTAGCGGTCTATTATACAGAATACCGGCCCTGTATTTTCAATGCACAAGTTGTGGGTGCATGAAGCTGCTCAAAAAACTCATAATGCACTAGGGACGGGGCCTATACTTTTTTGATGGCCATGATTGAAAAATCCTTGGAATTTTGGTAAGTAGCGCATTTTTTAGGGGGCATATTGATTATAATAATCATCCGTATCCGCGTATCAGGGCCGGTATTCTGGGAACCTATCATAACTACGGTCATAGGGTAGATGTAGGGAATATCGGACGGTCACCACATGTCAGCCCTAGCTGCCAACATAAGATCAACTGGCAAGTTTTGAACTGGGAAGGTTGAATGCTGTATTCGACAACAACAAGTGAGAAATCTCCGAGAAAACTACCACACAATCTGTCAAGGTATAAATTTTGCGCCTGAAAAATGGCTGATGTAAAATTGACATTTTAGAGAATCTGATGGTAATAAAAATAGAATTGGGGCATGACCTCTATTTCATGCATTATGGGCATGTGTGGAGGGTGGGCCAAACGTGTATGGAGTGTTTGCACTGTACAAAAGCCTGTGTATTGGGTGGTAGTGTGTTGAAAAGTGCTAGTCAGTCATTTTTTGGTGTAGGGAATACCGGACACCACATGGACGGTTGTTTGTTTTACTTCCGGGTTGAGTTGCTAAGCATGTAGATCAAATAGTAAGTTGCATATATAATGTATTATTATTGATTTATTAAATTGTTTGACAATTTTGAAATGTCTATTTCTTTTATTATCATTGTGATATGTCATGATCTACATGAGATATAAAGTTATTCTGATGTTTTTGAAATTTTGTAGTAAAATGCATGTAATCTTCTAAAAATGAATAATGTTATAAAAAATCAATACAAACATGTTAAGTTGATGGTTTACATTCAAATCAGTGCTTCCAGATAGATCTTTATACCAAAAAAGGGGGTAAAAACATACTGTCTGGTATTTCCTACACTAGGGAATGCCGGACAATTTACGATGACGTCATTATTTGCATATAACTGCCTCAACAAATATTATATTACCTCAATTTTTTGGAAAATAAAGTTGAATGATGCAGCTAAGCAATGAGAATCTTTTCTTTTGTGATTTTATTGTTTCATGTGCTAATTAAGCAAATGAGCTTAAGTGGCCGGTATTCCCTAGTCTACCCTATAAATTTAGAATACCGATTTTGTCTTATCTCTGAGATAAGATTAAATATCGAGATATGACACTCCCAGAATTTCGCCCCTCAGGATTTCAAACCAGGGGTGGGGCAGATTGTATAGCCCCCCTGTGTACTTTTCAAAAGATGGCGCCCAACCAGTCAAATTTAGGCCTAGGGGAGGTTTACATTTTCCAGGTGTATATTATAAGGAACAAGGAAATCTGCTCAAACAATGCTAAAACGGCCATCCCCTCCAAAAATAACGCCATATGCCAAAGATATTTGATTTTCCAGGACATGTGTTTTTAATTGAATTCATGCATGCAATTACTTCAGTTATATAAACATTTCTTTGCAGGGACACCTTCATTGAAAATCGTCGCCAATTGGAAGTAATGACCGTCACATTGCCTGAAGACTCCATTCCAAACACCGAATCTTGCAGTGTTAGGCTTATTGGTTAGTATATCCATAACCTTGAATAAAACATCAAAGGTCATCCGGAATATTTGTGTACAAAACCCGATCAAAGACTTCCCAGATATTTTCTTTCACAATAACTTTCACTGCAACTTCTATTATGTTAGATCCGATGATCGATTTGCATATGAATGGAAATAAAGTAAAACAATCTTGAATTATAATAATAATAATAATAAATGCATTAGATTTTTATAGCGCCATTTATTTTTTGCTCAAGTTGCTTTACAAAGTATTTCAAAAAATATTTTACAAAGATATGTCTGTCTTTAAGAATAAACAAAGGTGCGGAAATAAGATTTGATTTGTCTTGAATGAATCCATGAATGATTTGAGCCCGAGGTGACTTATCAACTATATGTCATCTCTGGTCTGTGGAGAAGGCATGATATCTGAGTAAGATATATCACACGGCTCTTAATTTGACTCGTTAATATGGCGGGGCCCAGGCAGGAGAAAGGCTATGAATGTTAACAAGTCTACGGGAGGAATTAATTAAGAAATAATTTTGACGTTACTCGAGTATATTAGATAGAGCCTCGGTTGAACATTGATAACCAGGCGCATATAAAAAATGAATCAATAAATAAATAATAAATAAACAAACAAACAAAATTTGAGAGCAACTTTTGCCGACATGATGTGAAAAAAATAAAACCCAGCTTTTTGCACGACCATTTTAATTCTATTTTATTTAAATTTTTTTTTTACAACCTATAGCAGAGTGTCAAACTATTTAAAGACCTGGCCTTTAAAGTGACAAGCCACACTTAAACTTCAGACTTTTTGTCCGCAAGACTATTAATCAAATGAAATCGTTACTTTTTTACAAATGGGTACTTTGGTGCTAAATGTATTCATCAAAATGAAGATGCAAAACAACATACCGGTAATGCAAAAAAAAATAATTTAAATACACCATATTCAGTGTACCTTGTTCGGCACGGGAAATGCATGTTGAGATATCGTCTTCTCTTGTTCCGTCATCATCACACGACGTCCCCGATATAAAAACAGCTATCGGAGGGCCAAATTCTAGGCTACAAACCTGTCATTTTTAAAATGCACGGATATAAAATCTTCAAACTCAGTCTACAGTTTAGAATACTAAGTGTTTGTTAAAAGAAAATTTATCGGATCACTAAAACTTAATAGTAAACATAGCAATATATAGCAATTGTATGTAAATAATACAGGAAATTCAAGGAAAAAGTAACTACTTCATCTGTGCATATTGCCCATTGTCCTTTAAAACAGGTAATCTTATGGGAATTGCAGCGAGACGGATCCTATTGATGGTCTGAAGGATGCAATGAGACTACCAGCGGCTGTGTGAACAGAATATGGCCCGTTTGCCCCAACGCTTTTTCATATATCGGTACCTGATAACTGTGGGGTTAGATTCGGCTGAACTCGAGGGGAGGGTCAACGACTACATCGCTGGGGGTAATAACTATTTCAGCCATTATGCTTGCTTCAACTATTATGATTTGTGGCACGTCAACTTTTGTTAATGTAACATTCATCTCCCTAACATATTTATAAGATATACAGCGCGTCCTCAAATAAACGAAACCAAGATTGATTGATGTTTTATCATATAGATGACCCATCAATTTATAAGGCTTAAAATCTCTTCCTTCATTCGATAAAAATTATATGACCCATATGTCACAATCAGTGGTAGGAACAGTTTTGGTTTCCTCCCTTTAAGTCAAGTCAAGTTTGAATAAATTAAACTTGACTTGACTTAAAGAGAGGAAACCAAAAAGTCGTTTGGCGGGCGGTATTTTAAATTCTTTAAAATCTACACACTTACAAAGTTCATCTTTGCCCTTTCATATGACACCACAACCAATAAAAATACTTTAGAAATATAAAGTTTAATCAAGTGGAATGGTGCTTGCATTTTCATAGTTCATTCAACAAAGTTGTTTGAATGTTGCCGTACTGGCACTAGGCATAGTAACGAATAATCATGCATGATGATTGACCGTCTTGAATGAAAATATTAAAATACAGGCACTTCTTCAAAATGAACATAACTTTCATATTTCAGAAGCATTTTTATTGGTTGTGGTGTCATATGAAAGGACAGGACACGGATTTTGTAAATATGTAGATTTAAAATAAAAGATACCGCCCGCCAAACCACTTTTTGGTTTCCTCTCTTCAAATAGTTTTTACTCACTCGAGCGTGAAATATGGGTCACATAGATTTAGTCAAATGAAAGAGGGGATACTAAGCTTTAAATTGATGGGTCATTTATGAATTTTAACCAAGATAAGCTATAATGGTAAAACTTCGATCAATCTCGGTTTCATTTTTTCTGAGACGCACTGTATTATATCCTGAAAAGTATGGTACATAATCTGTTGGTCAGAAAGGTAGGATATTTTTATGTGCTTAACCAACATCTGGATGCTCGGGCTTTAATTTCTTGAATTGTTGTCCTGCTTCTCTTTTTTTGGGTCCCTGGCTATATCTTAGACGTTCGCCAAACCATTCCCGGGGAATAAAAAAAATGTCGGTCCCCACTATGTCCACATTTGCCATTGTTGGTCATTTTAGGGCCTATTTTCTTTTACCCGGCTAACCAAGACCCCTCAATCCTACCCCGCAAAAACGCGTTTGAAGTTTAGGGTTGTTATGGGTCTTTACGCTAAATCAAGTTTTAAGGTCGAAGGATTTTGTCTCTTGTCTAGGGAAGGGTCATAATTTATTTTGATAGGGTTCAAACTTTATTTTATTCATTTTTAAACCATGGAAATGTCTATCATCCAAAAAAAACGTATTGTAAGATATCAGCCCAACATAAATCGCAATGAAAAATAACTATAGTTACCATTTACCACCTTGTCAATAAGGTTGAACGATTTTTTTTTTTTTTTTTTTTTAAGGGGGGGGGGGGGATTATAAGAAAACGAAGGTTTATGGTTGTTTTTTATTTCCGTTGTTTTAACCATAAAGGTAGGATAAAATATTTCAATTTTTCACCAATTTCACTTTTTACTACAACCCCTACCCTAGACAAGAGACCAAAGCATGTTAACCTCAAAGGTTGATCTACCATAAAGAACAATATTAAGGGGGGTTATAGACAACTGGTTCTACACTTCTATTTGGCCTATTTCCTAAGTAATCAAAAGAAATAACCCTGCAAAACCATATATATGAATAAAAAGGTTATTTATCAAGAAATCTTACGATAAAAAAAAAATTCACCAAAAATCGCTAATTAGCATAAATTATGCAAATTTGCCCATTTTTTTTACCCAAAACAAGATCTAATGAATATCTTACACCTTAGCAAGTCCATGTTGGATAAATGTTCTCTAGACATATCCCTGGGGAATGAATGGATTGGAATTCCAAAATTTTCTTGTGTTATTTTTTATAACATAATTTCTTTTGTATTTTATTGTCTTTTAGCTAATTATGTATTCATGACACTTTCACAAGAAAATTAAAACTGTATTCAAAATTCCAATCCATTCTCTCCCTAGATATACATTCATTTAACAAGTATGCAAAGTTTAAATAGTATCGGACAATCCATTCTAGAGTTACCTTGTTTTGCGCCAAGGCAAATCCTCATAAAACTGATTCTGAAAAAAAAAAGAAAAAAATAAGCTTAATATAGTTTCCAATGTATCCAAGACATGAATGTTTGATAAATTTAGATGTAATTTAAAATTGCTGAAAAAACACTGAAATAAACACCTATGGTTTGGAAATGAAACTAAACTGGCAATTAAGGGTTACTGGTTCCATAGGCCGTATTAATTACACCATTCAATATACATAATCACGCTTCAATATACATAATATACTATAAATTAATGACTGATTAAGAAAATCATGTTAGATTTTGGGAAACGTGTGCATTCATTTACAAAAACACTGATTTTAAGGCTTTCTCTTAAGTTTTTCTCGTACAATTTTTTTTACGTGTCAAACAAACTATACAGTTTCACAAAATGAAGAAAACAAGATATTTTTCTGTTAGGTAATTTTTTTTATTTAAAAAAAAAGAAAAAAAATAAAAAAAATAAAATAAAATAAAAAAAAAATAAAAATCAGATTTGGGTATACCCCACCCCCCTTAACCCCAGACGCGTTTAACGGGGGTAGGATTAAGGGGGGCCTTGGTCAGCTCCAGAGTAAACAAAAAGGGCCCCAAATGACATAAAATGGCAAAAATTGGCATTTTGGGGCTGACAAAAATTTCATTTTTATTTTCATTCCCTGGGAATGGTTGTGGGGAGCGTCAAAGGTATGGCCAGGTCCCAAGTAAAAGTAGGGACAAAAATTCAAGAATAAAGTGTAAACGAGCACAAAGATGTTGGTGGAGCATTGGTGGAGCAACAATATCAACCTTAGCTCTGTCTCCGTCATACTCTTGGCTCGTGCAATCACTTGCAAACGTGGGCAAAAAAAAATATCGTACGACTCATGTACGTGGTGAGTACCTAGTCGGTACGGATTTTGGAGTACGCAGACACAACGTCGAACTTTTAGTACAGGAACTTTCGCTGCGTGCGGGCTAGGTTTGGGCTACGGATTCACCCCAACGTACGAAGACGATGCCTCGGTACTGCAAAGCACGCACAACGCACTGACTCCGTGAGTCTTTTTAGATATTTGCCGCGGTCATTTGCTGTACCGACGGCGCACTTGGCACGTGCGTGCTGCGCACGGATAAGTGCGTGCCCGCGGTTACTTGGCTCTAGCAAGTTCAACTGTCCAATGAACACGCAGAACTTGCGTGATCGTACGGACTAAGCAAGTGCTCCGCACTTACAACGCACGTTGTGCGCACTATTTTTACTGAACCGACGGACGTAATATTCCTTTGCAAGATCTTTCTTGTATACAACTGATAAAAGACATGTACGCCTAAAAATATTCCTTTGTTTGACTGTTCTGATACTTTAAAAACCAATTTCAAGAATAATTAGGTAAAATTACTAACTTTTGTTTCAAATTTGAGGACTGGTTGATGTTTAGAAAGATTCATTTATTTTTTTCCCCCTGTCAATTACACACACTTTATTGTAGGAGTTGCACATCAATTAAATTATCGGCACAAAATGGAGCTATGCAGCTTCTCGTTCACGACCTGGGAGTACTTGGTGAGTACACATCTATACATTACAGAGCATTTAAAAGGCACCTTTTTATATTTATGTAAGATATTGAAATAAAATAAATCGATATGAGCAGTAATTGTTAAGAGAAAAATTAAAATTGCCAAAATAGTTTCTACTGTGTATCCAGGAAATATTTTTCATCTAACATTCAACTCCCAAACTGGACTTAGATGCGCCTAGCAGGCCTGGGCCAGGAATGGCTAATGGAGTTCAATCCTGACACAGTGCCAAGTGCTGAGAGTCACCCGTAAGAGGCAACCGATAGATCACCAGTACTCACTCCAGGGAAAAGTCCTCAACCTGCTCTACAGCAAAGTACACTTGTTTGACCATCTCTTCAATCTACGGTGAATAAGCATTGTAGACAACATCTGTTAGTAAAGCCAACACTACGCTTGCCTTCTTACGGAGAAACTCAAACCGCGCATCAACTCAATCCGTCTCAAGACTATGGCTTACTTCTCCTTGTGAGACCATTGTGGAGTATGCTAGCATCCAATCTGGGACCCATACACCGAGAGAAACATCCATAAGCTATGAGATGATCCAGATGAAGATGTGCCATATTGCCCTCAAACAGACACCACAATACATCAAGAGTGTTAACTGACATGCTGAGAGAGCATAACTTGGCGCTCACTACAGAAAGAGCGAGAGGTCCTCCGTCTGTTCTCTTCTTTCAAAATTGCACCACAACACTGTTGACTTCACCACTGCTACATAGACCCTACATCACACCATTCTGAGAGCAACAAGACATGTCCATGCCCAAGGCTACCAGCTGCCTCTCTCTAGGACTGAACAACACAGACAATCCTTCTTTCCTTTGACTGTAAAGACATGGAATACCCTACCACCGGATGTCATCTCTGCCCCATCAGTCGAGTCCTTCCGGCAGAGACTGATGGAGATGCAGGCAGCCTAAAATGCCAACAATTTCTTTTTACTTGCACCTGTGATATTATTTTTGCTCAACCGCACCGCCCAGCACAAGCACCAGTCACACACATCGCCTGTAATAATCTTCAAGTCTGAAGGACACAGGTCTACACTGAAGAAGAAGAAGAAGTATTACCCTCCGGCACAAAAAGTATTGCAACAAAGCTAATATACGTGCATTTGTCTATTTTACAAGTCTTTTATATGCTGCTATATTTCAGTAATAACAAAATGTGTTGACGACTCTTTTGGTATATTCTGAAAGAAATGACTTGCCCCTTTTCATTTAAATAGAGTACTGGGATACCAGAGATGCCAAGTTCAAGAAAAAAAATTGCGTGAGATCATTCACATCGTGTTTTAAAGCAGTGCGCACGCGGCGCGCGTTACCACATGTGCGCGCGCACAGTAGTATTTTGTACACAAAGGAGGCACGCGCGCACGCTACACATGTTTTACGTATAGCAAGCTGTCTTCCATATAACGATCGCCTGCATGAAAACATCGCTCTCGCAGGTATTGATGGCGATAAAACTGCTGATATTTAGGGTTTTGAGACTCCAAAATGGTAAAAAAATCCATAATAATGCAACTTTTTCTCATTTTGCGTGAGAAATGGGGTGTTCTGCGTGAGATCGTGAGACGGACCCGAAATGCTTGATTCTCACGCAAGATGCGTGAGACTTGGTAGCTCTGGGATACTAGACACGGTAATTTCTTAAACAAAAGGGAAGACAAATAAACAATGACCCCAACAATTATAGTTTTGGAATAATTATGGTGATTATCAGCGAATAAAATCATGAAACGTGTTTCGAATTTCTCAAGAAATAGTGTTTAAGTCTGTTTTATACTTCTTTGCAAGTGAATAAGTTTTAATAGATACCAGTTCAATGGCAAAGAAAAAAAATACCGAGAGATGATTATGTCTGCCATTTCCAAGGAAAATTAAGTCTTATATTGCAAAGACGGTATTAATGAAAATATGGAAATATATCCAACCAAATTATGAAATTATACCCCATATCTTATTACATATATCTTGTTATTTCTGCATCAATCGAATTTTCCACGTTTATTATGTATTTTGCTGGATAATCTCGGTTTCTGATTTTGGCGCGCATCTTTCTTAGCAAAAAAAAAAAAAAAAAAAACATCTTGTCTGCTGGTTCTTTACTTTGTAATTGTATCTGTTTCTTTTGGCGGCTTTTCATACAGGGTACATGCAGGTAATATGGGCCACCTGAAGCAAATGACTGGTGTGAGCGCCATAATGTTGTTTATATGAATTGTATACGAAAATCTATCGTCGTCAGAACCTTGATGCCAAAATTTCTCTGAGAAAATTGCTGAAAACCAACAAGGTAAGGAAAACTTACGGCATTTTTTTTACCCTGATGTAAAATTTGATATTTCACAGAATGTGATGGTGAAAGAGTGTTTGAGGGGGTAACCTCAATTGTTTGTATATTTAGTAAGCTTATAGTTTTATTTCGATCATACTAGCGTTTATACAGGTAAATTTGTTGTAATGAAGGGGTGAAATGTGACACTGAATGCTTGCCTGACATAGCAATATTAATGCAGGTAATATGGGCCGTCCAAAATGGCGGAAATGATTCTAGTACTTAGTATTGGGATGAGGCATCAATCTCTTTGCTATGATTTTTTGGGGGTATATTCACAGTATATGATTAATATAAATTACTTATTGTAGGCCTATATTGATTTGTATAATGAAAATAATATTAAAATAATGTTTAAAAAAGAAATAATATACAAAATACAAAACAATGAAATATATAGTCAAAGTATATACTAAAGGGTCTTATAATTTCAAATGATATCTTAAAGTTAATGATTTGTTTAACATTTTAAGCACATTCCAGACATAGTAGAGTCATTGCAGTTTTTAAAAAATACATTAAAGGCCCCTGAAAGTCGGAGATCGTGGGGAATGCGCGTTTTTCCTGAGCTCCATTGACTCGTACACAATCGACAGTGGCTTACGCATGGGTCGACCTACTGGGGATTAACATTCGGACAGCACGAACATGACGAAGTTGACCGAATTCAGTCAGTAAATAGGGTCAGTAGTTTCGGATTCTCGAGTCCTCAACAATTCGTAGTTTACAGACTCTCAACGGGTCTCTCCGTATAAATTCTAAGAGAGGACTTGTATAATGCTCCATTTCAAAAACAAAACATATAGGTTAGATTTACTTCGGAATTCTGGTTAGTTAGCCTAGCCATGAAGGATTAACCGGATTAACTCCAGACGGGTTGGCGCTGAAGATTACGCAACACGCCTCAGGCTCTGATTGGAATGTTATTATTTCATCCGAGATAAGGTGATTTCCCCATGTTTTATCAATTATACGTCCCTTTAAATACACGTGCCCATATTGCCTGCACATGCAGGTAATATGGGCATTTTGGTGATGACGTCAACATTTGAATATTGCAGACAGGGGGGTGGGTGATAATTGCTTTTCTTCACAATAAAAGTTAGGGCAGTAGTTATTGATTCATATAAACAAAGATTAGACTGTGTGTCATTTTGTAATTTTCATGCAAATTAGGCAAATGAGCTTAGGGGACCATATTACCTGCATGTACCCTACAGAAGGTACAAACGAAACCTGAAAAGAAAAAAAAATCGGAGAAAATTAAAAACAAGTTTCATGGATTTCTTTATTGATAATCCCCATCTCCTAAAATTTCATATTTGAGCCTTTGTTTTTAGGTGGTATGTACGTATGTACATATCACCTCTTGTTATTGTCAGAATCTTCTTCTTTTTTTTTCTCCTTATTTTTTTTCTGTACACTTCTTGTGTAGATGATAACTCAAAAAATAATGCATATTATAGTATTTCAAATGTTCAGCAATGATAGATCATCAATAAGTCTCAGCACTAACTCATTTTCTTGTCAATCTCAATCACGTGACGTCATCTAGACGCCATTTTGTAAAATCACATTATCAATCATAACTTTATACCCAATAATCATTGATTAATCAAATTTAAAACACATAAACTTCAAATCGAAGCGCATTTTTTAAAACATGCGCGAGCGTACGTGCGCGCATTATGGAATTAGGCGTGTGCAAAAATTTAAAATGTTCAAAATCACTTCATGGGTCAATTAGAGTACGTTTAGGTCATTTTAAGCATTATCAAGAAAAAATGCGCGCACGATTTTGCGCGCATTTATGCGCGTCGGCAAAGAATGCAGGTTCAGATCATCGAAATTTTGCTCTTAAAGTAATCTTGATAATATTCACAAGAAATTGACACCATGATCACCATTTTTAGACTATTCATAACCAAATGGGAGTCTGTTCAAGTTGGAACTACGCGCACGCGAATTTTGTCAATTTTGCCAAAATATTCCATTTTTGGCCAAAAACATGCCGACACGAAATCCTTAATAATTATTCAGGATGAACGGCAACCCCCATTTTTTTTTTCAGAGTTGGATACACCATCAATTGCAAATGCCTTTTTTTTTTTAAGTGCCGACCTAATCGTTGGCGTCAAAAATTGTCGCCAAATGAGTCGTGACTGGTCTTAAATTAAAGAGCGTCATGATCCTAACAAAAAATAATCCGACAGAGTATTTGATAAATGCTTTTAACAGGGTGAAAAATCTCAAAAACCGGTGTGTCAAAATCTAAAAATGCTCAAAGTCACCCCATTTTCTTACAAAGTATGTTTAGGGCCATTTCAAGCGTTTTGAAAATTTCGGTGCGTAAGCGCCTGCGCGCACGTTTTGCGCGCACGCCGATAATCATGTAAAACTCCTGATTTGTTTTCTTGATTTGTATTTCAGACACATTACATAAGAGTTTTTATCTATTTTGAATCATGTTCAGCCGACCACAAGGACGCACGCACTCGTCAAATATCAATTTCCGCGCGTGCGTCAAAGGGGCAAATAACGTAAAAACATAACAAAGCATACGTCTTTAAAATCATCCATAGCTCGTCAGAGAGGTCAAAAGCCCAAGGTTTTCTTTATATTTTCCAAGTTTATGACATAGGAAATATAATTCACCAATAAAATTTAGGGGTCAAGTTGATAGAACGTCGTCAGATTCTCATGCAGACTCAAAAATTTAATTGCATTTATTTTTCCTTTTTTAAAATCTAAATGTAGTTTATATCAATAAATATTGGTCGATTTTCTCCCAAATTTAAATAAGCCTTTTCATGCTATGGCTGAGTATATTCTCAACCAGTTTAATTGTAAAACGTAATTCTTGTAAATTTACCACATTACAAATTTCACATATTAGTACATACCACCGATAATTGTACGTGTCACAATTTTAAGCTCTAGTTTGTTTTTGTTTTTGTTTCCCCCTTTTTTTGTTGTTGTTTTGTTTCAGAAATGACTTGTTCTGGTCATTCACTACTTTTAGAAACACAAGTGTACCCTTTCAAGAAAATACCAAAATGGTCGACAACACTGTCGTTATAAAACAAAATGTAACAAAATATTGCGATATTTGTTGAGGGTGAGGGTACTTCAATGCCAAATCAAGTGTACTTACATGCTCTCGAATTTTTGTGATTGGTATTATAATTCCTTTTTGAAGGTTGACGGCATTTGTTGTGAAGGTATTCAGCTGGGCAAATCTGTATACCAACGTGGATAAGAACCACGTCGAAGAGAGTATGGACTGGCTTATCGACTCTAATCAGCAACAGTCTGGTGCTTTCCAAGAAAATAGCGCTGTGGGCAACCAAAACTTGTTAGTAAGTAATACCTCTCACACATTTTTTGTTTTATTACTACATAATCTCCTTTGCTCCACTATTAAATAATGGGTTCATGCAAAATCATAATAAATGAACTTGTGATAGGGTATTCGGGCTTCGTAGAATTTTAATTAAGGCATTGTTAGCCCAAACTATTGTGAACATCTTTATTTAAAAATGTATCATGATTCTGAATTATTTTTTCAAAGATTCCCTTAAAAGGAAGGTGGAATGAGTATCTTAAATCAATAAGTAATGTGTTTTTGGTTTGTTTGTTTGGTTGGTTTTTTTTTTTTTTGCGATCAAACTAGATTAATACAGGCATTTTGTACCAATTGAAGAGTGATTTCCTAACACTAATCCGTATTATATTAGGGGTTGTTTTACGATCAGGGTACACTTTCAATAATTGGCCTTCTGTGCACCATACAAATGAATATAGGTACTGTAATATCAAATCTACGATGGAAAACTATTGGGCACGGTTAGAGCAACCTACAAGTCAAAATAAATAATTGAAATACATATTTATTTCTAATCATGAGGCATATTTTACCAAACAGAATGGACTACTGAAATATGATTGTTTAAAAGCTTAAAAACCTAGAAGCTACGGTTAATTTAATTTTTATTTATTTATTTTACTTTATTATAATTTTTTTTGACAATTAACCAAAAATGGGGTGCTAATTCCGTAAAAAATGTCCTCTCCGAATTCGATGGTTTTACGCATAGTTAGACATCAATTGATGGATAATGTTTTTTGTATGTAAGAACACTTGTATTTATGCAACAAACTTATATTATTTACTTCATCCACATCCATGTATTTTTCAGACAGTTCACGTTACAATGTTGTCAAATCACGTTCTGTTGAAACGTCCTCTCCGAAAAATAAAGCAATCGACTTTACATGTAATAAAATATTTGAACCCCTACAGAAAAATAATTTGGTGACCTCATGC
>CALNVZ010003429.1:3600346-3616026 GCA_940671915.1 Paracentrotus lividus
GAGAATGCAGAGCACGTAAAACTTAAGATTTTTACAGGGAAGGGTTCGAAATCTGCAAAAGTGGACCAAAAGGGTTCACATGCAAAAATTATTCACGTTCCACGAACATCCGGGCGAGTAAAAAAGGTACACCAAAAAATTTTGTTCGCGTCACGCTGGCACAGCCCGCGATGAAGCCGGGGGGGGGTGGCGCGGAGAGGGGGGCGGGGGGGGGGGGGGGGGGGGGGGGGGGGGGGGGCCGGGGGGGGGGGGGGGGGAGGGGCGGGGGGGGGGGGGGGGGGGGGGGGGGGGGCGGGCGGGGGGGGGGGGGGGAGGGGATGGTGGGGGGACGAGTGGCGGGGGAGCGGGGGGTGGGGGGGGGGGGGCGGGGGGGGGGGGCGGGGGGATCTACTGGCTAGAGCCACCCCCATCGCACACAAAATTCGACACAACCTGTTGTACTAAGGAGACCCACTAAATTGTTTCATTCTGAATCAGGCCTATGCGTAACGCACACCAATCCATGTCGAGTCAACGAGTGTATATTCCTAACTGCTTTGCTCGATTAATAGTAAGCGATGCTAATTTATCGTTAGTGACATGAACTAATTAGCGCTAATTGTTATAATAACTTTTCACAGTCACACGCCACCATGCGTGATGATCTTTTTGGTAAGTGGCACAGACGATATGGATTAGTCAGTTCTTCCGAGAAACCTTCCTTTCCGAGTGAATTATAATTTTTGTCAATGTTTCAAATTCCAAACTCTTACTACACGCTTGTCTAATCATTCTGTAACTATTCCAAGTGGTCCAGGGCATTGATTACGTTCTGTATTTCATTCATTGGCCACTGCCCTTCCTGTAACTTTCAGACTTGAGGATTTGTGCTCCTTCTGCTCGGCTGGAAGAAAGTCCTGCATGAGTAATTTCTTTCATGCTTCCGAACAAGTCACCAATGTACTTGGTCCCATATATTCACCGATGTCCCTCTTTTCCAAAGAGCATGTGTTCCCATCTTTTGGTTGATGCATACCCAGGTTTGAAGAGCAAAGTTTGTCTGTTAGTGCAGATTCATTTATTCTCGTGGTGTGAATTTATGGTTCTTCCATAGTCACTGTTTTCACTGTTTTTTCGATTTTCTGCACACTTCCGTCCATTTAAAGACAAAGCCCAACCATCGTGCTTTGCCCTTTTTACAGCTTGTCTTGATTTTTTCTGTCAAGATCTCCGTATTCTTGCCTTTTCTGTCTTGATTTTTTGTCTCTTCTCCATCTCACTAAGGATCCCATTGTTTCCAATCTCTTTTGCGTCTTTTTCTTCTCTTCTTTGGCCAGTCTCACTCAAAGCAGCTTCTACGAGGATGTTTCTCATTGTTCCCATGATCTCTTCTCCTTTCACTTATCAGTTCTGCTTTCAAAACCTATTCTTTCACTTGTATGGAGTATGAATGCGAATTTCAGGTTTCTTTTAAACTGTTCAAAATACATTTTCTCTACAACCTTATATGCCCTTTTTCAGTTTTTTAAGTATGCATTGAGCGTACAGATCACGGGTACGTGATCGCTCAGCCGCAATCAGCTCGTGGCGATATGTTATGTGCTTGTCTTTTTATTGCCTCCTCGCATTCGAACCGGGTTATTAGTACTTGCAGTAATCTATCTGCGTTTCTTACAGGGATCGGCGCGCCCGGACTCATCCAATGAATATAAGGTTCGTCTCGGGTGTTGCTTAAACCAAGTATTTGGTAATGACCATATTTTCTGTCCTTCACACCGTCTTGGACCCCATCTCCTGTCTCCACGATCAATTTCTACTAACCAATTCCATGAAAGACCACAGTCTTCTCTTCTCCTACCTCTCTCCCCTTGGGCTATACCTTTGCATTAAGATCGCCCCATGGAACATTAGTTATTTCAATTTGTTTTGCACTGCGATTTTGCTTCACTAAAGTCTCGTAGAACATGTCAATTTCTTCATACTGTACTTTTCTTCTGATGTGGGAGACCAAAACCACGATATTGACAGTTAAATGTTGAACATGTAATTTGACGCAATAAAACTCGATCACGTCAAAGTCCAATAGCCCAAGAATGCTTTAGAAATGCTGGGGTCCATATCAAAAGTCCCCTACTCTCTCTCATGTCTTTTCACCCTCCTGCATATATCATTTTGTATCGATTCAATTGTAAAATTTCCGTTGTTGGTCCATCTTGTTTTCATTTATACCTAGTTGGTCTATTTTTATTAACCTTTCCATCTCTTGTTTTAACATTCTCCCCCTCACCTGTAGGCTTTCCACTCTCTGATATAGCCGTTCTCACATTCCAAGTCCAACTCTGATCTATCCATTGTTGCGGCGGGGCACAGTAACAGACTGACGGTCTTGGGTCCCGGCGTAGATTCGGCCCATGAAGCCCCTACCAGGCGGAAGGACGCTTACAGCCGCCCACAAAGGAGTGTTGAATCGGGATTAGCTCCCTTATTAGCGGGCCGCCCCATTACTCCGCGATCTTTACACAGTGTTTGTGCTTCTCATCGATTGTTTCTTGGAAAATAGGGTTTCCGTATTGGCACCCGGCCGCTGCCCGCTTCCCTTCACAAACCTGGCAGTGTGCTGCACCATATTGGGGTCGCCAGTATGCAACATTTTATAGGAGTAGCTCACCGTTGTCCGTAATCTCAGGATCCTCGCGCCGAGACCATCCTTGCTCGCCCTGCGCTGTGGTGCATACCGCTGGCTGCCCAATGCAGGGCAAACTTAGGCGTTGATTTTAAAAGGCGGCCTCCTTGTCAACCTTCTCAATTGCTCGGTTTCGTAAGGGTTAATTGCTAGCTTTTAGTTTTGTTACACCCAACCTCATGGACATTTGCCACTGACAGTAACCCAGCCCTGATGCTGAATGGGTCCTCTATTAGTCGCCTTTAAAACGACACGCCAAGGAATGCGTGGGGGGTATTCTTAAAAAGGAGGCACAACCCCAGCCTTTGATTTCATTCTAAACATTCAAAACACTGACTGTTATGAAAAGAGCGGAAATGGTCTGGCCCAACTGATCCGCTCCCTTGGGGAAAAAATCATCATCGTTTTCAGGAGAATTTATCCAAGCCGGGGGTGATTCCCACGGAGAAATCTTTCATTCTTTTTTGTTCATGCGATACAGACTTCAATTAATATGCAGTGAATATTCTGAACAATCAGTAGGAAAAAAGTAAACTATTTTGTTTGTTCATTCGTCTCTCCGTTCATTTCAGTGGGGACGACAGGGGCAGACAAATGTTTAATAATTATAATGTGATATCCCAAATTGAATTCTTGATATAATCGTAAAATCGCGAATTTGTGTGGATTAATCAAGAAATCCAAATTTCTGGATATCAGGGACTAAAAATAGAGATTTAAAATGTAAAAAAAACCGGCCTGTCGGCCAAATCAAGGGGGCCATAAAGGAACAACAACCGAACTTACAAAAAGTAAACAGATAAAACAGTCAGAGTAATCAGAGTTAATAATGTTTAAAAAGTTAATCATTGAAAATGTTCTTTATTTCTGAAAGATGTAGTATGGTTCTGTATATGAATATTCAGTCTTCTGAAGCAGGTGTACCTCTTATATCTAGCAGTTATTCGATATGAGGTTGTCTTATTCCCAGCTGTACTTTTTTTGGTCTTCCTGAGCCTTAATCTATTATTTCTAAATTTTATTTTTGTTGATGACTTTAAAATCTAATGTTTACTTTTTTTTCATTAGATGATATGATGTTTATTTCTGACCTTTAGGTTTATCTTTTGCTTCGCTAGCTGATGTATGCCTTATATGATAAGGACTGGTTTTTAGACAGGGAATCAATCACAACGAAAGACAGGAATGTCCCTTAACTTCGAATCGATAGTAGCTTTGAAAGGCTGATAGAAATTTCAATTGATGTGGCTCTGGTCCGTCGTGTGAGTGTTATCAACTTGATGTGCGATTGCTCGTTAAACCATAATAACTACATTATGTATATAAGAGATGGTGAATTAGACTTGTTGATTTTTCAAGCGTTTATTTTGTTTGGTTGAGTGGGGAGGTCCACGAGGCCGAGGACCCACGAGGCCGAGAGGGGTTCACGAGCTGACGGGTCCACGCAGGCCGATTTTTCTCATATCGTTATTTTGCAAAAATAATAGCGTCAAAACGGCCTTTTTTTTTTTTTTAAAGAAAAAGAAATACATTAGGGTGCCTACCGACGTTGGAAAAATAAATAAGGAAAATATTTAAAACTAAAGTTTCAAATTTTACTAAGAAATAAACGGAATAAAAAAAGGGATTCAACGGTCAACTCTAACACTTTTGTTAAAGGTGGTTAGTGAGAATGATACTCGAGTATAGATATAATTGTCCCCGATTTAATCCGAAAAGCTTTTCAGCAATTAATACCTCGTTGTATATTATCCAAACCCCAACTATAAGAATAGATATTTTAGGCTCTTGAAAGGAATAAGTGGCGTATTTAGGGGGGGGGGGGGGGGCAGGGGGGGCACGTGCCCCGGCGGAGCTCAGGGGGCGCAAAAAAAGAAAAGGAAAAAAAAAAAAAAAAAAAAAAGTAAAGAAGAAGAAGAACGGAAAGAAGTAGAAGAAGAAGAAGAAGAAGAAGAGGAAGAAGAAGGAGAAGGAGAAGAAGAACCTAGAACTGCAATCTTTTGACAGATGAACGATGTGCGTGCATTTGACCTTTGACTAAAAATATATATTCAAGGATTAATAAAATGTAAACGTATATTTTGAAAATATTGGTAAAACCGGAAAATAGCCTTCACAGTAGAACAAATGTGTGACTGTTAACGATTGCGATTTGTGTACGTTGTTTGATTTTTATCTTTAAATCATTTTTCTCCATGGCGTTTCCAATAGTAACTCTGAGCACTTGTGGCTTTTCCCCTCGATTCCGCGATTATGAAGCGAGAAGCTGGTATATATGGTTTCTCTCTTCTCTACAAACTGACTGGATTTACCTCAAAATTTTCTGTTCAACTATAATATATTTGGCATCAAATGGAAAGGCATTTCAACTGCCGGGTCATTGTGAGTCAATTTCAGGCAAGCAAATATTGAACGGACAATAATGCAATGCCTTGTTAACGGGGTAATCCATAGTGAAAATTCACATTACTTTTGTCCATTACTTTGTTGGATGACGTCATCAATTTTACAAAAAATTGGCGAGATAGTTGTGAAATGTATTGATACAACATGCCTGCCAGAGATTCTCAACCCTACGATGAATAACGTCGCTTTTATAGGGGAGAAAGTTAAACTTAGATTTCCGGTTTGCGATAATTTTTTAACATTCTGGCAACATTAACTTGAGAATTTGTTATGATCGATAATATTTTCTTTAGCATGGCTTTCTAGATGGCCCGAAATTGGACAAAATGGCGATGGACGGTCATGGAGTGAGTCTGGATTTTGGAAAATGAAGGATGTCAGGGGATCGAATAGTGGAAGACAGTGAGCATAGGATGAAAACACAGAAGGAGAGAAGGGAACAAAATACTAGACGACCGACTGTACAGCCATCCTAAGAGGATGTGTATGAGTGTGAACGAATTTGGTTTGAGCGATAGGACCCCTGGTGGCGAGGAGCAACAACGGTTCACGTGGTTAAATGAATTGTTTTTGTGGAAGAAAGAAGAAGGAAGAAAGCGCCTTGGAAAAGGAGACTAGAACTGCATTCGTTGACATGAACGATGTGCGTGCATTGACGCGCCTTGACCAAAAGGATTTCTTTCAATGGAATTATTAAAGATATAAAGGCATAATATTTTGAAATATATTGGGAGAACGGAAGTAGGCTTTACACTAATTACAAGATCTGTGTGTAAAACTAACATGAGCGCCTTTGTGTGACCGACAGTGGCAATTTGAACCAGACCGTGCGTTCGCTCCAATATTATCCGGCCGAGTCGCACATGGCTCTGTCAAATTTAACGAAATTAATTCAGGGGACAGCGGGTATAAATTGCTGCAGGACAAAAAATGTGATTTACACCCTACTCTCTGAAGATTATACCTGTGACAACACGCTATATTATTTTGGTAGTCAAATGGAAGACAATTTCAATGCGGTCATTGTGATGTCAATTTTCAGAGCAAATATTGGAACGACAATACGTAAGTGCCTTGTTACTAATGTCATTGAAATTACGACACTATTTTTTGGTCCAATCAACTTTTTGAAATGACCTTCATCAAATTTTACAAAAATTGAGCAGAATAGTTTAGTGGAAATGTATTGAGAACACAGAAGATTGCCCTGCTTAAGTTTCAAAGCCCCGCTAGATTTGAATATTCGCAATTTTAGGGGAAGTTAAACTGATTTCCTGTTTGTTAAATTTTTTATTCCACGACATTTTTGAGCAATTTGGTCATGAATCGATATATTTTTCTTTACATTGCTGGATTGGACCATAGTCTTGAAGTAACCGTAAAATCCAAAAACGGTACGGTTTATTAACACAGGCACAACGCAGAATGCAGCGTCTTGAGCTTTAGCAATTTTGAAACTTTAGAGGGGCTATTTGCAAATTTTGCCGTATTTTCCGTGAGAGCGTGAAACGAGTGTTTCCATTTGAGATCATTTTGAATTTTTTACAACAAGAATCTTTATAATATTGACCAATGGTAATGGTGTGTTATTAATATAAATTACTTGCAGTTGTACCTTTTGCTTAGAAAAAGAAATTGACATTGTAGAACATTTCAAAGGGTTCAATTTCATGTCATTCAGTAAAGTACAAAATACAAGTGAATCAATTTGGTTTGGTAACTGAGAAATTTGTGTTTCGGTTCTTCATTCTGCTATTGTCAAATCATCTTCATACTCGAAATAAGATAGTGTCGAGTCTTTACACATATCATTTATATTTATCAAAAATAAAATTGGCCCGAGTTTAGTACCTTGTGGAACTCCAACATCATTATATTTGGATTGTGATAATTAACCATTGTACTTCACAGTTTGCATGCGATAATTAAGAAAGTCCACCAGTAATAAAACTATACAAGGTCGAACATTCAATTCAAATAACTTAGTAACAAGGATATTATGATTGATTTTATCGAAAGCTTTACAAAAATCAGTGAGATTTATAGTAGATATTGATTTCGGTTTGTCAGCATTTTTGTACAATTCATGCAGCAATCCAACCAAATAGTGACACGTAGGCAAGTTTTTCCTATTTCCAAACTGGTATGGATCTATTTTGTCAGAAATGTCCTCTCGCAACCATTTTGCGATAAAGGAATCTGCCGTCTTAGCAAAATATGACGTTAGAGCAATTGGTCTTAACTCACCTATTGTGGGTGGGTGAGATTTTGGAATTGGTATAATTTCAGCAAGTTTCCAAATTTTAGGAAACACTCCTAAATCGAATGAATAGTTCAAAATGTTTGCTAATGGAGTATTCAACTCAACTGCAAACTCACGAATCAAACGAACAGGTAAATCATTAGAAATGCTTGCCTTTTGTAATTTGAGGTTATATAACAATTCATATACATCATATCGTTGAATTATTGGACACTTCGAACGTGATGGTAAAAATGCTGGTAATGAGTTTTTATCAAGAGTGGGAAGATCAGATGCGATCTAATACTAGGATTGTCGGTAGGTCATACTAATGTCATGAATGTGACTGGTGCGTTTATGAAGAGAGTTTTACTCGTTTTAAATTACTCGGGAAACACTTTCTTACAATCTTTTGGTTCTTCTTTCGTGATCTTATTGATACTTCAATCGGAAGGTTGTGATCAGGTAGATCAAAATTGGCAGATATTTCTCGATTCCAGGTATTATTAGTGATTACCTTTCGTTACCCATTACGTTTCCCACGGTGGCTAGGAGGATGCAAACAAATGTTCAAATCTTTAACTGTTTCCCCAACCATGGATGGTAATTTTTGGCCCACACTTTGCTCTCTTATTTGTTGCAGTTCAGAAATAGTGTATTTTCATCTTTTTTGCTTTGTTTGTGAGACAGGTCCAGGATTTGGATGTATGTCGCCACACAGTGCTAAAAGTTCCAAATTGAAGGTTGAAGTAGAGTTGGCATAATAAGAAATAGGAACTTTTAGATATCTTTTGTGATGTAACGTTCATCCAAAATTTATTTATTTTCATAATGCGAAACCAATGACATTTTTAAAAATCTTACAAAGTTACAAAATTAAATGACTTGCTTTCCGGCTACAAAATTATTCTTAAACACTGAATTGCTGTATAACTAATCACCAGTTGTTTTTTTTTATTATTATTTTTTTAATTTAATTTTTTTAATTTTTTATTTTTTGCAGAAAATCGATCAGGCAATCACGAGGGCAACCGTATTCCTGGAAAACCAAGTCGCACAAGACTCTTTAGTTAGAGTCTATGATAAGGCTATTGTTACATATGCCTTGGCATTCGTTGGCAGTCCGATGGCAGTGGAAGCAAACAACGATCTGAAGCAACATGGCACCGAAGATGCTCGTATGTAGAATCATTTATATTATGAGTTTTCTAGGCAATTAAGTTGCTTCCTTTTTTTTTCGTGTTTGTTTGTTTATTTGCTTATCAATATTAAAACGTTTCGTATTATGATCATCAACGAGCACACAAATCTTGTTCATAATTTTAACACTTTTACCTTTAATTTACTTCCTACATTATAAAAATAATAGGAATGCATTTCTGAAAAATCACATGATTTTTTTTTTCTTCTTCTCTTTTTTTGGTTAGTTTTTTTTTTTGTTAATGTATCTTTTAAAAGTTAGCTATTATCTATCTAACCAGGAAGGAATGTAAAAAGGGTGGAATATAAAAATTTGTATCTAGTTTAATTAACCAGAATCTTAATTTTCTCTATTGTTCCAAAAACAAACAGTTTTTTACAGTGAGTGTACGGTCTGAAATTAACCTACTTAGTATACAGTCTGTGTCAAAAAATATGGTACAGTCAGGAAAAAATGTTTAGGTATGAAATATTTTCAAATAATGTGTATATGTTGTATCAAGTTAAAGCCAAAAGATTTTTTCTTGCTGATGCGCTTGTTCTGTATAATTTGCTTTTCGTTAAACAAAAGTTATGCTAAATTTTGTGCGACGAGAAACAAATTCGAAATTGAGCACTTCATGGCCAATTTAGGCGAAACCTATACACAAAGGCATGGAACGGCGTGCGAAAAAATGGATTTTTGTTGATCGTAGAAAACTAGTCATATTTTCAAAAATTACAGCACCGACTGTGATGGAAAAAAAAATTGCAGGTGAAAGTATGATATTCCTGCTTTATGAAATACCAAACAATAGGAGGCTGTGATTAAATCTTCATACTATAAAAATAATGTTTTCCACTTGTACCATTTTATTTGACACAGACTGCTATTTTCTTTTTTTTCCGTCAGGCACTGGAGCTATTAGTTTTATGCCAGAAGTGCTTACGATTCGTCCTATAGATGTAAACATCTGCCTACGCGCTCTTTGCCCAAATCGTATTGCATGATTATCAGTATTGCCGGTAAGATTAGGCACTTTGGCTCAGCAAACAACAAAAATACGGCGGAGGATTCGGATCAACTCAGGTAATTCACCGTTTTTAGTTTCGAAACACGATTATAAGCCGGTACCTTCTGGGGCGCTTTTAGTTATTGTTCATGTTCATACCATTAGAAAGTTCATGTATTATTTTGTGTTATTGAAATACTATTTTCTAATGGTAGTATTATGTTTCAATTAACAGAACATCTAAATTATGGAGAAATAGAGTTTCAGATTTGTTTCAAAATCATTCTTTGCAAATCATATGTGATTCGGATAATTTCCAGGAATTAATGGGGAATTATCCTCTCCGAAAAATTTGGCTTCAGTGAATGGAGACAAACCCTATATTCGTATTGTCTTATCTGTTTCTAAATTTGTGTAAACTCAGGATACAGTAGTAGCTCTGCAGGCACTAGCAATTACACTGGAGCTCCTCGAGTTGAATGAAATGGATTTGCTTTGTGACGTAACCTCTGAGCTAGTTCGCTATTACAGGGACATCACTTTAACCATTACAACCCAAAATACAGGAAGAGGTGATGTAAGTATAATACTTTTAATGATTGGCATGGAATGCATGACATGAATGATTTGTGTTATGTTGCATTATTCTGGTATTTTATTGAAATTTTTCCTGATTGCAAGATGTAGAAAAAAAAGGAAAAAAAAAAAAAAAAAAAAAACTTTGCATATTTTTTCCCTGGACGTAAGACACGTTGTTCAAAGAAATAAAAAGTTCCAGTGACAGAGTAATGGTAACACATACAGTATAAAAGTAGTAGGTTATGGGATGATAAAACGTTTATCATTTAATTTATGTCAAATGCAAAACTCCAGTATAGAACATAAAATTTCATTACAGAACATAATGTAGCTATTGTAACATAGCAGATAGTCTTACATTTGTCTTTCAAATTGTACAAGTCTTTTTATATATAGATCGCTACATTTCATTCATGGTCAGGCTAATTTGCATATTCTAAAAGAATAGAATTGTCCCTTGTCATTTTTGAGAACAGTAAACTACCACACCCGGGCATTTCTGAAACAACGGGGAATACAAAAGAACAAACCCCCCCAAAATGTATTTTTTTTTTTTCCTACAGAAGGGCATTACGAGGAAATGAAACCCAAACAGTTATTTCATATAACTGTTTTGGTTGGTCTGGTTGTTTTGGTTGGTTAAAGGAGTACCTTTATCTGTGTAAGCAATAGTAGCATGGGTGTCGATTGTGGGGGGATGGGGGGATGCATCCCCCCCAATAATTTCGGTGGGGGGGATGGTGTGTACAATCATCCCCCCCCCCAATATTTTGATATCAAGAGAATAAAAAATATCATATTATATGCATATAAATCTACCCATTACGAATTCGTTATCATATAAAATACTTGTATGACATTATTATATTATTTTGTAGTCTAAAATGCATATTTCTGACATTCAAAAATCCAAAATTTTCTCACTTTTTCTTTAATCTTCCTCGTGTGTGCCTATATACTTCAGTAATCATGTAATACACAATACACCGTGTAGATAATGGAAGCGCAGATGTTTTATTATTCACAATTGGGGGAAAAAAATCAAATCGATGATAATCAGGGGCATCGATCCTAGGGTGCATGGGGGACAGGTGCCTCGATAAATAAAACTGGAGGCATAAGTATTCCCCCTCAAAAATCCACGGTGGTTTTGATAAAATAAATAATGAATATTAAAGAGTCTGAAACACTAATTTAGCTCGGCTCTTCATCGACAAGGTAACTTTTTTTTGACTCGGACCATTGATTATATAATACACTTCCACTATTCTCTGGGGGCCAAATGCCCTCTTTTCAAATTAGTCGCTACTTTGCTCTCAAATATCAGATAACTTTTAAAATTTGCCTGAAAATTTTCAGCTCGCACTTCGCGCTCGCATAATATAAGATATTACTTTGTTCATCTTTTATGCATGTATTAACGTCACGATCATGACGATGGTACGTTTAAACTCCAACTCCCTCCCCGCTCTGTGCTCCCATGTTGCGACAAGTATCTTGTCTCACTAAGGTCACTAATATTGAGAAAATTTTCAGCTCGCGCTTCGCGCTCGGACAATTATATTGCCCTAACTGGAATTCGTCCATATTTATATGGATTTGCGTTTGTTGGCATTACGTCATGATGTTCCACTTCTAATCACTAGTTAAAGCCCCCTCCATCAAATCCACGCGTATAGTCATGTAACGCTACAAATACCATGTTTCAGTCCAATATCTCGCATTACAGCCCTATGAATTCGACAATGTACTAGTACTCATATGCCTAATAATGTGCATGTGTGTATATCTATAGACATTACATCATGATGGCCCCCTTTAATAAAGCAGATAAAGCCCCTCCCCGTTTCGCGTTCGCATTATTCTACAATATAATTATCTCCCATTCCATGTCACTATCAATGAGAAAATTTTTAGCTCGCGCTTCGCGCTCGCATAAATAATTTGAAAATATGTACTAGTAGATACTGACATGCATGCATGTGTGTATTATCTGTAGCCTTAACATCATCATGGTCCCCAGTTAAAACCCCTTCCTCGTTTCGCGCTCGCATTATGCTATAAATGCCCCATTTTATGTCACTATTATTGAGAAAATTTTCCGCTCGCGCTTCGCGCTCGCATTATGCAATACATTTTTCATATTTATATGCATGTGTGTATACAAGCATTACCCCCATCCCCAACAATGGACACTGCGATCATATACCATCGTTTGTGTCACATTGAAGAAAAGAGGAATATCGACGATTATCCCCCCCCCCCCCCCCCCAATCGCCAAAACAAATCGACACCGTTGAATAGTAGGGTACATGCAGGTAATATGGGCACCTTAAGCTCATTTGCCTAATTTGCATAAAATTGCCAAATGACACACAGTCTTATCTTTGTTTATATGACTCAATAACTACTGCTCTAAATTTTAATGTGAAGAAAACCAATTATTTCCACTCTGAGACAAGGAGAAAGAAACACCAAAACATTAGTTGTCTGCGTTTGACCATGGCCTTTAATAAGACGAAGTCTTTTGCATGTAATCTTTGAGTTAGCAATTCAATTTTCTTAACTAACATAAACATATATTGCCTGATAAATATACATGTAAATAATAAGATGAATACTGGTGCCAATAATGTTCGTAACTTTACATAACCATACATTAATACATTTACATGTAAACAATAAGATGAATGTTAGTGTAAATAATGTCTAGTAAGCTAGCGACCTGTAAGGAACACACTGGAGCCGGCTGAACTACCTGCAGTTAAGCCAGCCGTGTAAAGAAATGCCGGATTAAATATTAAACCAGTAAGCTCGATATACGAGACTACATTATGCATAAAAAATTAATGTCAACAATCGGTTTCCCGCGTATCAATCTGGACAATATATACTCTTTATCAAAATTCTTGCCAGCCTTTCGGGCAGACTAGACCTGTTCCCCGCATATTATCTGGACAATCCAGTACTCGGGCAAACCAGGAGTGTCCCCCGCATGTCTGGGAAAATTACACTCTTTATCAAAATTATCGCCAGCCTTCGGGCAAACTAGGCCTGTTCCCCGCATATTATCTGGACAATCCAGTACTCGGGCAAACCAGGCCTGTCCCCCGCTTGTCTGGAACAATATATACTCTTATCACAATTATATCCAGCATTTGGGCAAACCAGTGACCAACGGCAAGAAAACTTTCTACCATGAGAGAATATTATATCTCATATCCTGGAATAATCATACTCCTATCCTACAGATCGCTTGCTCCCCCATTAAAGGAAAATTATAAACACATAATATTGGCGATTAGGCACACCATTTGGACTAAATGCCGCGAAAATAAAACAAAACCAATGAACTCCTCAAGCTTTTAAACACGGACCAAAATAATTCATTTTGTACTAGTCGTCAACTGAGGAGGTGGTTTGGGGCGGGATGGAGGAAAATTATGAATTATCTGTTTGAACGACCCTCTCTCTATGAAGACCATGGCAAGAATGGTGACTGCCCGTGCAATATTTTCTGAGCACGTGCGCTGCTAGGCCTTGGCGTGTAAGACATATCAATTCTAGTTGTAAACTTAAGAGATAGAGGGCGCTACCATTCTACTCAAAGCGAACGCTCCCATTTACTTTTTTTGTTTTTGGACAGTTTTTCACTTTATTTTCTTTATTGGGCGAGCAACTACCCTTTCAAAGAAATGATCAATTTGATTGAGTACGCTCACAGTCTGAATTTTTCAGAAATAGGGATAACTTATTGCAAAGGGAAAAAAAAAAGTCCTGTCACTCTGAATCAATTCGAAAGCCTGTGTCAGAACATATTCCTGTACAATATGGCCAATTTTGAGCCCGAACAGCTCATGCGCTCCAAAGTCTGCTCCTCAATGACGCATAATTATATTACACTTTAATGATCACACGGTTTTTAAAAGTTGAATTCTCAGCTTTCCATTAATGGTATATTTATTTCAATTGGTTAAAAAAAAGTCCTGTCACTTTGAACTATTATAAGAGATTTTTTCTCGATGTCAATGTTTACGCAAATCACATGCATATCGCATAGAAAATAATGCGAACGGCGTCTTGGCGAGATCTCTTGGTTTGGAGCATCAATCTATGTAAAATAACAGGTTCTGATTACAACTTCAGCACAATCATGATATAGGCTTTCCAAAATGTCTTTTTCCTCATCTGGTCTGAAGCATCTACTAATTAAAACCATGAGAAAAGTTCATAAATTTCTTTCACCTAACGCAGTATTTGCTCCATCACCGGACGGGCGATACCATTCGAATGCAGGGAAGTCTTCTTACGCGAGTTTTTTTTATTGCAGACAGCTGTATAGATTTCTGCGCTTCTCAGCCGTATTTCCAACGTCACTTTGTTGCGTCTGGCCTCTTAGATAATGACGCGCTTGTTTATTACGATATAATGCCACACATTGGTATACGTTAACTTTACATTTTACATAGAGTAGAATTTATATGTGCTTGAAAATAATATTGAATTTTGGCCCGACTTAGAGGAAGTGTTTAGAGTATGACACCCAAACATTTTCGGAAACTTCCTTGCATGATCGCTCATGTACTTTTGTTTATGGCTCCAAAGCCAGACAAGCCGCCTTCGCAGCATGGCAGACACCCAATCTCCTCTCAAAGTGAAAATAAATTATTTTAGCTCCCTTCACATAGATCAGTTGCTAAAATCTATTATCTCCAACCCCCCCCCCCCCTGTCTGCAATATTCAAATGTTGACGTCATTACCAAAGTTCCCATATTACCTGCATGTGCAGGTAATATGGGCACATGTATTTAATGTATGGTTAAAAACTACAATGACTCTACCATGTCTGGAATTTGCTGAAAATGTTGAAAATCATTAACTTTAAGATATCATTTGAAATTATAAGACCCTTCAGTAAATACTTTGACTATATATTAATTCTTTTGTATTTTTTATATATTTCTTTTTTAAAATATTATCTAAATATTATTTTCATTTATACAATAGTCAATAAAGGCCTACAATAAGTATTTATATTAATTATATACTGTGAATATACCCAAAAAAATCGTAGCAAAGAGATTGATGCCTCATCCCAAATAATGAGTACCAGAATCATTTCAAGCCATTTGGATGGCCCATATTACCTGCACTAATGTTGCTGTGTCAGGCAAGCATTCAATGCCACATTGCACCCCTTCACTACAGCAAATTAACCTGTACATGCTAGTATGATCAAAATGAAACTATAAGCTTACTAAATATACAAAAACAATTGAGTTACCCCCTCAAACACTCTTTCACCACCACATTATGTGAAATATCAAATTTTACATCAGGGTAAAAAAAATGCCGTATGTTTTACGTACCTTGTTGGTTTTTTGCAATTTTCTCAGAGAAATTTCGCCGTCAGATGCTCTCATGACGATATATTTTCGTATACAGTTTCATATGAACAACATTATGGTGCTCACACCGTCATCGGTCACCAGTCGACGGTCACGACATGTTTTGCTTCAGGTGGCCCATATTACCTGCTGGCCCATATTACCTGCATGTACCCTATTGGAAAAGTATCGCTGCTACGGCAAGCAAAAG
>CALNVZ010003429.1:3641333-3658307 GCA_940671915.1 Paracentrotus lividus
TGGATTCTGAAAGAGTGCGATCTATCAGGCTTTACCATTGTCTTTTGACTTCCTTCGTTCTCCGACCGAAGCAGCTAGCCAGCGCAGCACGTACGTACCCGACCGAAGCTTCGGCATAGCTGGCTAAGCTCGGGAAGAACCCTCGATCTAACTCCACACAGTATTGCTAGTGCTACTTCTCACTACTTCGAAGCGGGTACGAGATGTGAGAGAAAACAAATAATTTTTCAATTAAACTCCAAATAAAGTAGAATGTGTGACACAAGAGCTTATTTGTTGTCACAAAAAATCAAATACATCAAAAATTGAAAGAAATATTAGGAAACAAAAGATTTAGTTAAATTTTCGTTCTTCTAAATCTACCCATGTATGAATGAACTCGACCAAAAAATCGGAGCTTTGTGATATTTGATTGGTTGAATAAATACGGTCGATCGCCATATAAAGGTCGTCTCATGAATGATGCACAAAAAGAAGTACGTCATGCATATATGCATAATAATGACTTTACCAGTGATGATAGGCGCTCGGGCTGTGCCCTCGCCTGACGATCTCGGGCTTCGCCCTCGCCCGTCAGCCAGTCTCCTTCGCGCGACTAGTAACTTGCCCACTAGCCCGACGCATATCAGTTTAGTTAGGCTAGGATTTACGCCGTTGTCCTCTTTAACTGAGAAGCTCAAAAAAAACAAAAAAAACCCCGTAAGTGCTAACAATTTGATGCGTTCTGCTCATTACGCATAAACAGACAGAATTTTTCGTTCACGCTTCGTGCTCGCATCCATTCCAATGTATGAATAAATTATATTCCCGAGGAATATCATTATAATCTGATTATTCTTAAAACATGTAAAACGCAAAAAAAAAAATGTCATATTTTCAGGTCATTATCCACTTGGCTGCGGACCACGTAATATTTCGTGTTCATGCTATTGTCTGAGCTTTGTCTGTTTTGACACACCAGCGCCACGCTGGTCATACCCGTACTTTGCAATTAGCTCCATGCAGCAGTCAAGTGGTTAATAGGCCTATACATGTATATAAGAAATTTTCCCGGTCGCCCCTCGCAATCGCCTATTTATTGTTGCTTATTGTAAGATGCTTATGAGGATTATTACTTTTAAAAAGCGTTTACAGTGGTTTGCTTTTCAATTTTTTTTTTTTTTTTTTTTTTTTTCAATGTACAAATTTCAGCTCCAGCATATTTGATCTTCTTTTCATGAGGACATAAACAAAATTAAGAAAAACATTCAACTTTCACAGAGCCAACCATATTTTTAAGATGATTTTGGTTTTGTTAAGGCAACTCCATTATTATACGTAGGAATATGAAAGTTTATATATCACAAAGCAAGTTAATATTGATTGTACATACTTTGTTTATATCAACCATGTTGTCATGAAGGACCATGATGAAGTGACACCAGCATGCAAAGAAGACGATTGTTCAAGCGATGAAGGATGCCAAACTGCCCAAAATCAAGAAAGAGAAATTCACTGGACCATTTTACTTGTTGGTTGCAGAATGGAATACAACAGAACAAGGGTAAGAAAAACACAAAGACTACACCATGCACATTGCGCTTGTTTTTTCCTGTCAAAGCTCAAATTTTGAGATTTTCTAAGAAAATGTAAAATTGCTATGAAAATAAATGAATAAAGTCCTCTTACTTTCCATTTACACAAGATGAGCTTATGTCCCTTGCCTATTCCGATAGATTGGAGAAATATGGAAAAGCCACAAGTCACATTGAACTTGCAGTAACTTTAAAGCATGTTAAGTCCAATGTAATTGTCAAACGTCTCTGCGTGAAAGCCCGCGTCCACTGTCCCGATGTAGGAGCGATGGACACACGATGGCGGAAAAACCCATATTTTGCTCTGACACGATGGCATTCACGAAAAGCAATCGCAAAAGCATCAGGCCATTTTGGGTACTACGGACTGTTTTCAAAAAGAAGGAACAATAGGGGAAAAGGTAATTAAATTATGACATCTCTAAATAATGTCTGTAATTGGTACCACATTAAAAAAAAAGTGTGCGGAGAGGAGCTGAAATAGATATTTACACAACTTTAATTTTCCGGAGCAATGAATTTCGTGGCCACTAAATGCCGAAAAAACCTATATAGAACATGAAAAAGCAGCCCAAAATAGATTTTCTTGAATTATAGAAAAGTGATCAATATCTCAAGATCTACAACACAAAATGAAGAATTTTTTTTTTATGTAAATGCTAAAGATGGTCTGATTTTCCCCTTTATAGAAATTGAATATATAGATGTGATTAATTTTTAATATCTTAAACAAAATGTTTCTAACTTTACCATTTTATTTGATACATGGCCTGTATAATAAAACCACCATGACCATCGTGGAGTTTTTGAGGCCTTCGGCCAGTAACTTCCGATGCAATCGGCAATCTTTGGCAGCCAAAAACTCCCGATGAGTTGCGAAGGTTCACTTCGTTGAGGCATCGCAGCAGGCAATGCGAAAGGCAGTGCGAGGGAAATGCGAACCCGCCCGATGGTCAGTTGAAGGCAACACGACGTCGTGAAGCCCTTCCCAATGCCATATGTAGCCACGTAGCATAGTATGACACCCAACAACAACCCACAACCAACAACCGACACACACCACCACAGAAAAATTGTCTTTGTGGAATGGACGAAGAATTTAGTGTTCCTCTTTGATTTCTTTGCCCAGGCCATCCTATAATCATTGTATATGTTTTGATTTTTAAAAAAGTGTCATCTTCCAACCTCATTTATTTCGAACCTGTAAAAAATGAAAATGGAAATTTGTAATTTCAAATCCTTTTCTATCGAAGCTGGAGACAAAATAATTTTCTCCGCAGAAAAGGCTTCATTTTCATCCATCTTTCAGACTTTAACGTTAATTGTGGAATAACAAAAACACTGATTATGACAATCATATTCATTATGATGCTGAGATGAAAGGGATGGACATGATGGTGATGGCAGTTGTGAGAAGATATATTGTTGATGCGAAGAAAGATAATAATTTTTTTTTTAATCTTAAGTGGAGGAGGGGATTATTAAATGGAATTGTTAGGGGGTTGTAGATGCTGGTGTGATGATTATGATATGAATGAAATGGCGATGGTGATGCAGGTGGTGGTTGTGATTATGCCACGATGATAATGAAGATGACGAGATAATTGTACAGGGTGGTGAACAGTATCACCACCCCACCAGCCATCATCATTAATATCATTCCATTCCGTTCTCTTATACCATGATTTAAGTAAAAGTCAGTCGTAAAAATAAACATATTTTTTTAACATATTTTTCTCTAAACTGTCCAAAGTAACATTGACAAAATTGATTTGACACAAAAATTGTCAAATTTCAATTTCTCTGAAAAAGAAAACTAAGTAATTGGGTGACATTTTAACATAAAAAAAAAATCAATGTAACAATATTTGTGTTGTTGCCCCCCCCCTGATTTTCATTTGACTGTTTCCCGATCAATCTGAAACTGGTCTCTGGATGGCTGTATGTTATTAGAGTCTTCCTTTTCATCAATTCTGTGTTTAACAGCTGTCCTCTCCCCCTGCCTCTCCCTACCCTTGGAGGGAAGGGGGAGATGTTTAATTTCAATTTGAGTAAAGACAATACAAATATAGGCTCTTAAACAGTACAGTTTGTTTTGCCCTCGGATGAATTACAACTGTTCTTCCATGAAGGTGGAATATTTTTTTCTGGCTCCAACGAACGCCTATGTTGTTCTGGCTTGAATTTCTTGAATGTGTTTTTGGTCACCGTTTCACTTTTTCGGGGTCCCGGCTATATCATTTTTTTTGGACGTTCCCTCAATCATTTCCAGGACCTTTTCTTCCAAAATATTTTTGCAACCCCCAGAAGATGGCCCATTTTTTCGTCATTTTTAATTTTTATTTGGGCACCTTTTCGTTTACAGCGACCCCCAAGGCCCCCTCAGTCCTCTCCAAGTAACACGTCTGAGGTCTAGAGTTGTTATTGTTCTTCTAAGTTAAATCGAATTATATGGTTACATGCTTGACTCGTTTGTTAGGGGAGGCGGGGTCAAAGTTTATTTTGATTGGGGTTTCAACATTGATTAAACCAATTTTTACACCATGAAAAATTTCTAATCTTCCCAAATTTTACAGTAAAAAATCAGCAAAACCATAATAAATCAAAATATATTCAAAATATCATCAAAATAGTTACCATTTAAAATCTTGCCACCGTGGCTTAAAAAGAAAAATGATAATATTAAGGTTAAAGGTTGTTTTTTTTATTTCTTTTTGTTTTTAGCAAAAGGTTTGAATACAATATTCGAATATTTTATTCAATCATCTTTTTTGTTTCACCCCCCCCCCTAGACAAGAGACCCAAGCCTTTTCCCCGTAAATCTAGATTAATTTATAAGCCAATATAAACAGTTCACCTCAGACGCGTTTTCCTGTGGGAGGTGGGGAGGGGGCTTGATCGGCGGCTCGGTAAACGCAAAAAGGGGTCGCCAAAACGAGAAAAGGAAAAAAAATAACCAAAAATGAGCATCATGGGGGTTGACAAAACTTTTTTTGGATAAAAAAAAAATCTTCATGAAGGGTTTGGAGAATGTTCAAAATATAGGGTCCCGAAAAGTAAAAGCAGGGACAAAGATATTCAAGAAATTAATTCCGGAGCAAAATCTTGTCGCTATAGCGGCAAAATAAATAAATAAATTAATTAATTAATTAAAAACAAAAAATAATAATAATAACATTCCATCTTTGTGACGGACAGTGTATGATCAGCGATTGAATTTCCCGCGGTCTGCATCTGGTGAAGATTTTTATAGGGGAGACCGGGGACAAATGTAACACGGGGCAATTGTAACAGGGGCTCCCATTCCTAGCAGAAACACGCTATAAACTTAAATTTTTTACAGAGCATGCGTATTACATCGCTCCACATGCTGTATGAGTGTTAGCAGATTTAACGGTTCGTGGAACTTTCTACAGCAGAAAACCGTTTTTTGAGCAAGAAAGTAATATTTCACATTACCCATTGTTTTTCTTCTGGACAAATATGTGGATGAGCTACGGCTGTCATTTTTATATATTTAGAAATTATGTTCTTAGGCCATATTTTGCTAACGTTTCAACGATGAATACCTAAGCTAAGATAGAAAAAAATTTCTCGAAATATGGTCGCCTCTGTCAGGGGCAATTGTAACAAGCTGTTACAATTGCCCCTAAAGGACAATTTCTGTTATAGGGCGATTCTTTGAAAAGTGAACCTTTTTTGGAAAAAATAAAGTTTGTCCTTTTTGTTTTTAAGCTGCACATTCATATAGACTTGATTCTGAGTTTTCATGGACAATAGCATTAATCTTTAATTTACATACTTTTATTCCTAATGTCATTGATAATATTAATCATGCAAAAAAATTTATGAATTTAGAAAAACAATGGTACGTAAAAAATTTGTTTGACCACTGACTTGATTGTAATATGCTGGTCTCCTTACTTGATTTTGTCATATATACCCTGTTGTATAACTTCATTCCTTGCTTTAAATTAAAATGAAAAATATGGGTGTTGAATTGATTGTTTTATATTAACTCAAATAAATATGATCCATCCATCAATGCTACACACGTGATCCCATATAACACGAGAAAACGCCCCCCGTAAACATTGGTTCTATTATTATTACAATTTCTTTCTCCAAAGTCTAGATATAATGTGCCTTGCATTCACCATATTAACACTTGATAGCTTTTTCATTTTAGTATTAATAACTTTTGAATTAGGCACAATTGTGACCACGGTAGTGGTGTGACCACTATAGTCATGCCTAACTATCAGCTAGCCGCCGTTACCGAAGCGACTGGGCCCTGTAACTTTTTCCACCACCCCATTACAGTGAAACAACCAGCGATGTATGAACTCATCAGTGATTAATACTCTTATACTGAATGAATCTTAAATGTTCATAATGTGTTTAGTTCACGATGTTTATGATATTGTAAGACGGCCGTTTGTAGAAACTGAATATATAAGAGCTTTTTGATTTTGACCAAATAGATCTTTCCTCTGGTCGTGGCCTTGTCACTTCTCTATAGTGTTTGGTGCCAGCGCTGCCATTCTCTCTATGACGTCATTACTGTTGTCGAAGACGTGGCGCTACGCACGATGAGTATACAGTGGTGACTCAATTTTTCCTGTATTTTTTCTTCATTATTAGTTGAATACTTCATCGCTGTACATTCCGCAGATGTCATCCATTTCACAGGAAAACCATTTCTCAAAAATTTGATCAATGTCGAAGTTTATGAATTCAAAATGAGGTATTTTTGCCACGATAAATTTTGTGGTCATGTTATAGATATTTCAAAACCTTCATCCACATTATGTCTACTGAGCTGCGTCAAGTGTCGTCAGCTTGTGCAACGGGGGCTGGTTCGGGTTGATTAGGTCATGCCTTAAAAAAAAGGACCAGGCTATTCGGCTCCATCTTTTTGAAAAGTGAAAACCTTTTGGGGACAATAAAATTTTTGCTTTTGATTTTAGCTGCATATTTTAAATTAGAGCAATGTCTGAAGTTGTTCATGAACTGATTTTTTTTTTCGTGATTTTTGGAATTGTTCAGCTGCCCCCCATTTGTCATAAATTAACACAAGATGATAATTAAATGGAAAAAACGTGTAATAAATAAAGTTCATTTGTTTAACTTGTACTGGGAATGGATATGCTGACTTCTTACTTGTGATTACTGTTTCATATTATTATTATTCCTTCCCTGTTCCTTTTAATCTAACCCCAAAACTTATGTTGTTAAATTGATTATATTAAGTTAATTTAACCCTTGCGATAATTAAATTGCCTCAAAATATGTCACACACAAGTAACCAGAAACACAAAAAGTATGTCCCGTCTTAACCATGGTTCTGGGTATTAATTATAATTATTTCTTCGAATAGGCTAGATTAATATGTACCTCGCTATCTCACTATATAGAATCCATTTTGACAAGTTTTATATTTTATTAATTAAAGGCAACAAATTTGTCACACACTGTCGACCGCTGATAGTCTTATGATATAGTCGTCATCGTTGTGTCTGTTTTTATTTCTCTGGGGGGCCCGTGGCGTCGGGTCATAATATTCTGATTATTTCCTTTCATTGTGCTGGAAATTCAAGTTATTTTAGCATTATTATTGCTCCAAAATGGTTCTGCAATAATTTTATGCCCGAATAACAAAAACCAAAACAAAATAAAAACAACAAAAAGAAAACAAACAAATAACAAAACCAATAAAGGTCGATAAAGCAAACAAATAGGATAAATACAAAGAGTAAAACAAATGAATAACCAAAAATTTCGTTTCGATAGCTTATTTTTTTCCAAGTACGAATCGTTAGACCTGAGTAAGAATTTATGCCAACACAATATTAGATTCAGAAGCTGTAGTTTGTCAATTTTAGAAACAAAAAAATTATACTTCATGCAAGTGCTGTATATTTAGCATTTATTATCATAAAATAATATTATTTATTATTGGGAAAATCTTAACAGTGTCTTTCTATGTAGTTAGTTACCATTCACAACACTGCCATCGTGCAAATTTGCCCTGCTCGCGCGTATCAACAGCCAAGATCTTATTATAGGTGGGATTATGGCCCCCCCTCCACTCCGTCCCCTCCCCAGTCTGACAGCGCCAAAAACCACGCCTCATTGTAACAGACTTAAAGTGAGGTTCATAAAAATACTTACCTGTATATTTACTCTGGGCTTCAAAATGTACTTATTACGTCATAAACAAAGATTATCTTTTCTGTACCAAGCAGTCACTACACGTGACCTAAAATGTCACACACGTGACCGACATCACGAATATAAAATAATAGATAAAGAAAAGAATTATTAGAGATGATCTATCCCAAGTGATATTTTTGGTTATAACAGAGTGTATCCACACAATACATAACATTTCTTCAATGTTTTGAAATCACAGGATACTTCAAAATTGAATTTGAACCTTTTTTCCAAAATCATATGTCTCGTTCTTGAAAGTCAACACACAAGTATTCACTTCTTTTGACCCTGCCTTTGGCATGCATAGTGAAAAATAAAAAATATTACAATTAAATTGATAGCCAACAATATATTTAGATGATATAAAATAAATCAGTATATTTTTTAAATTGTTAGAGTTATAGCCAATTAAAGTCAAGATTTTGCTTAATTTCGGTCACACACGTGACCAAGAATGGTCCTATAGTAACTCCCGTAGGAACTCGCGCGGTATTAAGCAGCTTTCCGCTGCATCAACACCAAGCTAATATATAACCAATCAGGTGGTTGGTTGGTAGTTAATATTTTTGGCGTACGATTCGGGTCGAATATAGACGCCATCTACGTGCGGGTTGCTGTATGTCTTTTTCATGTAAATTATATTAAAACCTTTGGGTGATGTGAGTCTTCAGATCCGGTGCCGTTGATGGTTCTTCCACTTTTTCTGTATTTTCTGGACAATCCGGCTCAGTACGTCGAGCAGACTTCTCAGTCGAGATGACCTAGTCCCCTCCAATACATGGAAGAGTCGTGGGCACAGGAATCTGTATAAGACTTAGTGGTTTTGGTTCCCAACTTGGGATACAGAACAATAAAATAAAAAAATAAAAAAATAAAAAAAACAAGGACAGAGAAATATCAAACATTAACAGAACATAAAAACATTGACAAGGAATTTAAGGAGGAATTGTTGGACATGCAGCCAGTTCATGCACGACCATATGAGAAAATTTGTATTGGAATATTTACAAAATTGAAGGTGCTAGTATATAAGCGAACGAATTTGTGTGAGGAGCAGGATAATAACAAATAGAGATAAATTATATTGAGGAGTAACGATATTTATGATGACTATGACGGATGAAATAGTGTATTGCCATGCATTGACGTGAATTTATCCGTCCGATTCTCCAAGAATTAAGTTGGGAGGTCATAAAAGCGCGCTAATCTTAATGTGTCATTCCGAAAATCGTTAGTGTACTAGTTTCAGGATAATAAATACCAACATACAAACTTTAATCAATACAACACGTATATACGATACACTATGATAATGATTATTTATAAACCCAGGATTCAGGCGGACCACTCAGGAGTATTTGCGTGAAAGTGAAGGGGTACTGTGAGCTTGGCACAAGGTGGGCTTGTGTGGGTTGTGCGAGGGGTGCGGACATATCATTGAGTCATGTGTCTCATAATAGAATGATCTGAACAGGGCTGAAAACACATAACTATGTATGCTCATTTGTCCGTTTTTGTACACGTTGCTGGACGATAAGTGGTGGGGGCTTAGAAATGTATGTAATTGGGTCATAACTGTTTGAACGTTTATCCGTCAATCATTTAATTTTAGTGTTACAAGGAAATAAGGCATTCTGAATATTATAAGTCTCAGATATGAGTAATTAAATTAGCTTTGAACATATCTGGTTCCAACTACTTTTGTTGAAAAGGCAAAAAATATTGATTTAGTCCGAAAATCAGGGTGTCTTAGTTTTGTCTTTTCTACATTTTAGCTTCATTTGTAATCATTAGCCTCAAGTGTTTCATTTTTTGTTGTATTGTTTTTAATAATATATATCACTTGTACTCACTAGAAGACGAAAAAGTAAAAAGATAAACAAAAGTATGAAATAGAGATGCCATGAAATATTCTGACAGGTCTTTTTAATGCACAAATAAGTTAATAAGATAAATAGTGTAGTAGACTTGGAAATAAATTATTAAAAACAAAAGCCAGAAGAAGTAGCACTCTTCGATTTACTACTTGATATAAGTCTCAAAGACATCGAGAACTTACTATAACTGAACTTTGAGTAATGGAATTTATCAATTGTATAATGCTTTATAGCAAAAAACAAAAGTAACCATATCATATAAGCTCAGACTAATGATCTTAGAATTTTAAATAACTTGACATATCTCCTGTCCAAATCGTTTTGTAATTTTAGAAAGGCAATAAGAAATTATTGATTTTGTCGAAAAAGTGCCTTGTAGTTTTGTTTAAACATTGTCATTGCTAATCAGAGCCTTCAAGTTAATTTTTTTTCTAAATTCTTGAGTTGTTTTATTATGATTAAATTTATATCATCTTTACTTTATCACGAGACTTCATTAACACTTCATTATGTGTTTGAATGTATAGTCAGATTAATTTATTTAGTGCTTTGTCACTCTCAATTACTAAAATGTGGGATTAACACGGTGTATTCTATGAGTGTTCTAAACATTCCTCGACGAGTAATTAGCTATTAGATAACTTATGACGATTGAGGGCATCCTATTGCCATTCAATGCCTCACCATAAATTTGATTTTGATTTGATTTTGATTTATTTGTCTCGATTGTACACTTCCGGCCTATAAAACAAAACAAAAAAGACAGGATAGCCCATCGAAACTTTACTCGCAAGAGACGGTCTTATTTTGTTGTATTGGGTCCTTATAAATAATGGAGAAAGAGATTACGGAACCTCCTCCCCCCTGTTTGCTTTTTTATTTAAAAAAAACTCCCGCACACATTAGATCGCAGAAGAAAAGAAGATCCCGAGTAGGAAGAAGGGAGGACAAACTCTCGAGAGAGAGGAGGAAAGAGATGAGAGGGAAGGTCAGATAGGAAAAGCCTTAAAGGTAAAGATTCGGATTTAGAAACAGAAAGAATTTAAAAGAATAGACAGAAAAATTAGGAAGAGAGAGAGATGAGAGAGAGAGAGGGGGTGGGGAGATGGGAGCTCCCCATTAATAATGATTAAGATCTATATTTTCAATATGATATCTGAAAATTCATACCGTTCAACGCGGGTTTTGTTAACAGAAAGCAAAAAAATATTGGATTTTTTTTACCAGAAAAAAAAAGTGGCGTTAAACTTTTTAAGATTGATTTGTACAACAAAACTTTTGTTTACTTCTTATCAGAAATGTGTATCACTTTATTTGGAAAAGAATGATTGTCAAGTCAAAACGTAGGCCTAATAATATATGAGTTATACGACAGTAATAGTTCAGTTTAATGATATATTGGTAGGATACAAAGTAGATATAGAACCAATACAATATTGAATTGAATGATAAGGTTCTATATTCATAGTGTTAAAGCCGTGAAAGCCCAACAAACCTTTTAAAAAAAAAATCAAAAAAAAAAATATTTTGAAGGATCATACACTTTTTTGTCCCTACATATCATGAATATACACAATGTCCCGTGAAAACATAATATAAATGTGATGTCCAAGCAACATTTGTGCTTATGTTTTATCATAATAATTAGCTCTAAGTGTAGCTTAATTGATTGTTAATTCTTGTGATAATTGTCAAACCGGCAGTAGCCTTAGATAATTTCTTATGCTATGTAATAACTCATATGCCCCGACGTCTGTTAGCAGATTGCCCCTGGCACACGGTATTGCAATATGTAACCCACTCGACCTCTTAGTTTGAAATGGTAATCCGCTTTTCAAAATGACTTGGTACTTAGCCACAACTAATTTCATATGTTCTAGACTATAGACTCCAATGCCATATTCATTCTATTTTATTTTTAAATGCAAGTCATTCTAAGCTTAATAAAGTTGATTAGGTGTAAAGATTTGGAAAGAGAACTGTTACAAATTGTTCCCCGTCTCCCCTACTAATAAGTGAAAGGAGGCTCACGTGACTGCTCTTTCTAATAAACGAGTTTAGCCCCATAGCGCAAAAATATAAACGCCTCTATTGTCCCAAACAAATTATGCACCCACAGTAATGTGTATTCAATCAATTGTGTAATCTGGATTCGCGCCCTGCAAGAGCCAAGACGACGTCGGTTTGACATACGTGTGTCCTTCGTGTAAACTTTCAATATTGCACTTCGCCGTGTGATATCATTAGTGCCATCGTATAAACCTTTCTAAACTTTGCCCGAACCCTAAAAATGACCCCTTCGTATAGCCATCGCACCTAACCATCGGGACAGTGTGACGCCACCTTAAAGATAGGCACAAGTGCAGTGCGAAATGCTGCGTGCTAATTTACCCATATACATGACGCAATGAGCAAGGCTGTACATGTACATCGGCCGTCAAGACTCTGAATTCATATTGTCACTCCAGAATTTAAATTTTAATTATTTTTGTATGTAGTATTTATGTTTAATGCTTGAGCTTTGATCATATGAATCAGAAGGGAAACTGCTGTAATATTTTCTCTTTTTTTATCACTCAAAAAAAGTTTATTATTATATTGAAGAAGCTATTTAAACGACAAACATATTCTATATTATAAGCACAAACTGCTGATCATGTTTATGAAAATTTCATGTAAATTTTATTTATTTCTCAAATCCTTTTTCATCTGTATTTTGTATTTTACATGTAAGTCACAAATATACCAAGACAATTATCTGCATTTCTTTTACATGAAAGTTATTCTTAACAAATTGTACATATCTTTTATGATTACAGATACCATTATAGGTATGACAAAAACTCGAAGCTGGAATTCTGGCCGAAAACAAAAAAACCGAATAACCAATACAGGTTTGAAAAATTGGTGAAATTCAAAGAGGAAATGTCAAAGGATCCATGTGCCAGTGAAGGAAACGGTAGAAAATGAAAACAATTAGTACACCATTTAATAAAGCCATATAGGCTAGAATCATTTGTACATGACTTTATCGCCGTTAAAGAACCAACCTAACGGTCGATTATACGATCTTTTTCAAATATTGGCTACGGTTTTTCAGTATCTAAAAATTATTTCCAGAAATATTGCAATGTGAGACTTTCACATTTGTAATCTTAAACTAAACTCCACAAAAATAATCGGCAACTTGACCTTTAACCCTGATAACGTTTGGTGTAATTTTTAAACATTATTTTAAAGGTAGTGTCAGCCTTTTGCAGGCAAAAATATTACATTTCTAGTTTTTTAGAGGATATAGTAGTATATCAATGACTATATCTTCCCACAACATGATTAAGCTCAAATGTGTATGTTTGTCATTATATTGCGATTATCAAAATGCATTCCTATTTTTTCGAACCTCGAAAAATATACTGTACGGTGCGAACCGTTGACCGTTAGCGCAGAGAATAGTGCACGCTGATGCGCCGTGTGTATATTGCTGTGTGTGGTCCGTGCTGCACGCGCTGTAATATCAACGATATTGATGGAGAGGTGGTCTAGATTGGTAGTCAGATTTTCGTTTCATATTACTGATCTAGGCAACCTATGACAGTAAAATTGAATAGACAGTATAGGTTGATCATATTCTAAAGTTATGCCAAGTTGCATTAGTTTTCGCAATTTGTGAAAAAGGCTGACACTACCTTTAATGATACCCTATTTGTAACTATAATGTCATGCTTGTATGCACAGAAGACCTGCATATTAGGACAATTCAGAAGTCAAAAGTTCTAAAATGTTCATTTTTGGGACGTTCCTTGGGACTATTGTTGTCTATTTAAAAATTACTTAATCATGTTAATGTGAGCAATAACGATACATTATGCATTTTTCTCTTTCAGTTTTGCGTATTCAAACATGATGTCGTCATTGCAAATAGAGTATCAATAAAAAAAAGAAATAATTAAGTATGAACGCCAACATCAGGAATAACTAAAACGTACCCTAAAAGTTATCATGCCCCAAGTCGCGTTGCGGAATTTTTTGAGGGGGTTATAACTCGTGCGTTTATACTATTTCAAGTAAAGAAGTGGACCTTCTGTTAAATTCTGAAGATGTTAGTCTATCACTTTAATGAATAAGTTTGGACACACACAAACAAAAATGTTTTGAAGACTGAGTATTGCTTTTGTAACCACTATTAAACAAATGAACTTTGTAAAGAGGATTAATTTGTTATCATGAAAGGGGCATATATCATAACACTGTGTGATCCAGAATATTTAATTCTGAGAAAGTGACCTAGACAGTGTACACTGTAAAAAAAAAATATTTGTATTTTTACAGCAAATCTGCTGTCAGAAGAGTCGCCATAAAAAATGTAATTTGTAAATTTCTCCTCTAAGAATTTATGAAAGAGAAGGAAAAAAATCATTAGAGTTCTATAGCGTACATATTTGGTTAAAACGGAACAAATGTGTTACTCCTGATGTATATTTTTGATTTCTCATGTAATTATTTGCAGGAGAAATTGACAACAAATCTGTTTTTTAAATTACATTTTTTATGGCGACTCTGCTGACAGCAGATTTGCTGTAAAAATACAAATATATTTTTACAGTGTAAGGGGTTCAGAACTTGGAGTGATGTGGTACAGGCATGCTTGGTTGAATTGCGTCATTTCGTTATTTGCGTAATTTGCCATTATATGGCTGTGACTTAAATAGCCGTGGATACTAAATCAGAAAATAACTAGCAAAAATGTTTAATGCACAAATCTTATTTTTAAATTAATGTACATGTATATATATATATAGACAGGCTGGGCCTGGATCCCCCATTGTAATATAATAATTAGATGTAGACATGTCCCTTAGACGGTTTATGTTATTATTATTTTCTAATACATGTTTCTCTCAAAAATAAAGATTTCTGAAAGAGAAAAAATTGAACATTGACTAGTCATTGCCATCAAATTGAAAAAGAAAATATGAATTCATGATAAATGACAAACCATACAAAAATATATATTCACTCAAATGATATAAGCAAAGAATTTTTTTGTAATGTAGTAGTGCATTGTAAGTAATCACATTTTATCGGCCTATATTATGATGTAAGCAACAATCATCTTTATTTCATTTAGTAGTATGATGTGAGTAATGATCATTTTTATTTCATTTAGTAGTATGAGTAATAATTTGTATTTCGGAGATATGATAATAAAGTAATGAATAATTGTATTTCATATTTAGCAGCATGATGTAAGTAATGATCAGCGCGGATACAGGGGGGGGGCCGACTGGCCCGGCCCCCCCCCCTAGCAAAAAAAAAAACAAACAACAAACACACACAAAAAAAAGGAAAAAATAAAGGAGTAAAAAAAATAGACGAGCGGGCCGATTGACCCCCGACCTTACCCCTGTGGTTTGGTAGCTGTGACCTCTTTTGATGGACGTAGGCCAAAAAAAAAAAAAAAATAGCACCATGCCCCCTCCCCCCCCCCAGTATGTTGTAAGTAATGATAATTTGTATTTCATTTAGCAGTATGGTGTAAGTAATGATAATTAGTATTCCATTTAATAGTATGATGTAAGTAATGATCATTTTTATTTACTGTAGTAGTATGATGTCATTAGCAGCAACCATTGTTTGTTTCATTTAGTAGTATGATGTAACCACTTTATTTCTTTTACTAGTATGATGTAAGCAACAACCATTTAATGTCTTTTAGTAGTATGATGTAAGCAACAACTATTTTATATCTTTTAGTAGTATGATGTAAGCAACAACTATTTTATATCTTTTAGTACTTCGATGTAACCAATTTTTATTTCATGTAGTAAGGGTTACAGCCCGAAGGACAGCAGGACGATAGACCACCAGGCCGATAGACCGCGATGTGTGTAATATTATGTTAGGCCACCCAGGAGTTAAAATGTCAAATAATATGAGGCCATGTGCATTGTTTTTTTTTCTTAAAGTTTTGTGTAACTTTATTTCTTCATCCATGACCAGAACGTGTATCAATGTTTGTTCATAAAATTTTGCGGTCAAATGGCATCGAGAGTCAAAGCTATTTACTTTCGCTCATATTTTTTTATTTTTTTATTATTTTTTTTACATCAATTTTGTCCAAGCTAGGATAAAATGATCAATGGGTAATTCCACGTTTTTGTTGATGAGGATACTGAGGTCATAGGTAATCTTTGGGTCAATAGGTCAAATGATTATTTCTGCATCAATTTTCTTCAACTTGTGTTTGTTATGATATGATCTTGATTGAACACATACAATAAGTTTTGCCCCTGCTTACCTTCAATAACTTGTCCAAATTCACATACGCAGACGTGAACTCCATCCCGGTTCTGGAAATCTTCTCTCTCAAATCTCTATCGAAACTAAATCGTACGGAGATAGGGCTTTCCAGAAGGCTGCACTAGCACTATGGAATTTTCTCCCACCAACTTCAAGAATAATGGCCCAGCTTGGCCGGTTCAAAGTACTTAGAACTAAAGACACACTTTTTTCTGAATGCCTAATCAAGTTGAATATTTAGATATGTGCGCTATATATTTGTAGTGTGATTTGTATTTAATTTTCCCTGAAACTTGTACTATTTTTCTATAATTCTTCACGCGTAAAGACCTTAGTGTTATGCGTTTACTAAGAACTGCACTATTATTATTATTATCATTATTAGTTCATTTAAAAGATTATTACAAGGGGTTTTGTGATTGTTTGTGTTTGTGTTTGTGTGTGTGTGTGTGTGTGTGTGTGTGTGCGTGTGTGTGTGTATCTGTCTGTCTGTGTGTCTGTGTGTAACAAAACTTTTAGTTTCCATTAGACAAAAATCAAATTACATTTATTAGCGTTATTTTCTTTTATTACATACCCTGCTGTAAATGCACTGAGACAATCACGGCGGTCCATCGGCCATGTGGACTATAGAGATGCCCCCTTATGATAATAATAGCAAATTTTTCATCTAGTCTGGTGTAAGTCATAACATTTTTATTTTATATCGTTCAAAGGATCATTATGAAGAATATAGAATAAATATATAGTATGAATATTAAATACTCGATGAATCGTTTAATTGTTCATTGTCTTGTTATGTGTTGTAGATGAATACATTTCTAATAGATATAAATTTCCGTTAAGTAACGTAAAGACAAACAAAACACGCGATATCTCAACAACCACTTGAAATATGAGACTTTTCATTAAATAAAAGGGTGTTCCTCTTTGAGTAATCATCTGATTATCCTGAAAATAGCCTACAGGTATCCGGGTAAGAAGGGTAAATTTTAAGGTTATGAGGT
>CALNVZ010003429.1:3667049-3706739 GCA_940671915.1 Paracentrotus lividus
TCGATTTGGCTGTTTCTACCATATCGTGTAAGGGTTCAGAACCCTTGGAGTGATGTGGCAGGCATGCTTGGTTGAATTGCCGTCCATTTCCGTTTTTGCGTAATTTGCCATTATAATGGCTGTGTCTAAAAAGCCGTGGATAACTGACATCCAGAAAATAACTAGCCAGAAAAATGTTTAATGCACCAAATCTTATTTTTAAATTAATGTACATGCATAGGGAAATTAGGAAGGTTGGGATGTTGCTGAGACGCGCTTCAGTCCACATATAATATTATAAAAGGAAAGATAAATTATAAAGATTAAAACATAAAAGAAAAAATAAATACCAAAGAAACAAAGAAAAAAAAATAGAGAAAAGATAAAAATAGTAAAGATACAGATACAAAAAAAAAGGAATATAAAGAGTGTAAAACTGACCGAATCATCAGGACAAATTAAGCATAGGCAAAAAGCTATGAAGCTAAAAAATCACAAATTAAGACCATGCCTGGGCCTGGATCCCCATTGTATATAATAATTAGATGTAGACATGTCCCTTAGACGGTTTATGTTATTATTATTTTCTAATACATGTTTCTCTCAAAAAAAAGATTTCTGAAAGAGAAAAAATTGAACATTGACTAGTCATTGCCATCAAATTGAAAAAGAAAATATGAATTCATGATAATGACAAACCATAACAATATATATTCCACTCAAATGATATAAGCAAAGAATTTTTTTTGTAATGTAGTAGTGCGTTGTAAGTAATCCATTTTATCGCCTATATTATGATGTAAGCACAATCATCTTTATTTTCATTATGTAGTATGATGTGAGTAATGATCATTTTTTATTTTCATTTAGGTAGTATGATGTAAGATATGATAATTTGTATTTCGGTAGTATGATATAAGTATGGATAATTTGTATTTCATTTAGCAGTTGAAGATAGGTAATGATACAAGCGCGGATATCAGGAGGGGGGCCGACTGGCCCGGCCCCCCTAGCAAAAAAAAACAAACACACACACACACACAAAAAAAGGAAAAAAAGGAGTAAAAAAAAAGCGAGCGGGCCGATGACCCCGACCTTACCATATATATAAAGATATATATAGGAAGTACTAAACTGAGCTATCTGATCCACACCCACAACAGTAGATAGTATAATATAGATATATATTAGCAGATATGGGAGTATAAATATAATAGTATTCCATTTAATGTATGATGTAAGTAATGATCATTTTTATTTACTGTAGTATAGTATGATGTCATTAGCAAATATGATTTGTTTCATTATAGTATGATGTAACCACTATTTTTTATATAGTAATGATGTAAGCAACAACCATTTAATGTCTTTTAGTAGTATGATAAAACAACTATTTTATATCTTTTAGTAGTATGATGTAAGCAACAACTATTTTATATCTTTTAGTACTTCGATGTAACCAATTTTTATTTCATGTAGTAAGGGTTACAGCCCGAAGGACAGCAGGACGATAGACCACCAGGACCGATAGACCGCGATGTGTGTAATATTATGTTAGGCCCACAGGAGTTAAAATGTCAATAATATGAGGCCATGTGCATTGTTTTTTCTTAAAGTTTTGTGTAACTTTATTTCTTCATCCATGACCAGAACGTATATCAATGTTTGTTCATAAAAATTTTGCGGCCAAATGGCATCGAGAGTCAAAGCTATTTACTTTCGCTCATATTTTTTTTTTTTTTTTTTACATCAATTTTGTCCAAGCTAGGATAAAATGATCAAATGGGTAATTCACATTTTGTTGATGAGGATACTGAGGTCATAGGTAATCTTTGGGTCAATAGGTCAAATGATTATTTCTGCATCAATTTTCTTCAACTTGTGTTTGTTATGATATGATCTTGATTGAACACATACAATAAGTTTTTCCCCTGCTTACCTTCAATAACTTGTCCAAATTCACATACCCAGACGTGAACTCCATCTCGGTTCTGGAAATCTTCTCTCTCAAATCTCTATCAAAACTAAATCGTACGGAGATGGGGCTTTCCAGAAGGCTGCACTTACACTATGGAATTCTCTCCCACCAACTTCAAGAATAATGACCCAGCTTGACCGATTCAAAGTACTTAGAACTAAAGACACACTTTTTTCTGAATGCCTAATCAAGTTGAATATTTAGATATGTGCGCTATACAGTGTGTTCCTAAAAAAAAGGTAATCGAAGTTCAAAGGTCAGTCATTCAAAAGTATATGGTTTATTTTTGTGATTTGTTTACTAAAATACTAAGTAACTCATCAGCTTTAATTTGAGACATTGCTCACGTCCAAACTGTAATGGGTCGCAGAGTTAGGGTCCTTTCAAGGTGATAGGTACAAAACCCATTTTTTCCAAGTTTTTCGTTTTTAGGGTATGAAACCAACTTTTTACAAATTTTTGGTTTCATAGTTTTGGGGGTTTTGTCACACAAAGTTTCATTGTCAAAGGACCTATCTCCATGGTAATCAGAGGGGTTCGCAATTATGAGTCTCTTGAGTCGTGGAGGCGTCGTGGTGACGTCTCCTGAGACTTCAGGGCGTCGAGGGAAAATGGAACAAAAGTAAAATTTTTTCAATCTTTAGTAGACTTCTTTAAGACGCCAGCAAGTAAAAATTATTAGCCCGTTCGATTTCTTTTAATCGTAAGCAAGTTTCGATAACGTCTCTGCGACGTCGTGGATACTTAAGGGATGTTGCGGCAACCGTCCGCAAAGATGTCACAGAGACTTTCTCACGTATTAAAGAAGTCTACTAAAAGATTGGACATGTTTGACATTTGTTTGATTTTTCTCGCGACTTCGTGCAGAATCAAGAGACGTCGCGGCGACCTCACCGAGACTCCAGAGACTCATGCATAATCGAGAACCCATGTCATTGCCAGTGAAATAGGTCCTTTGACAAATGAGATTGCATTTCATTGAAACTTTGTGTGACAAAACCCCCAAAACTATGAAACCAAAATTTTATAAAAAGTTGGTTTTATACCCTAAAAACGAAAAACTTGGAAAAAATGGGTTTTGTACCTATCACGTTCAAAGGACCCTTCTAACTCTGTGACCCATTACAGTTTGGACGTAAGCAATGTCTCAAATTAAAGCTGATGAGTTACTTAGTATTTTAGTAAACAAATCACAAAAATAAACCATATACTTTTGAAATGACTGACCTTTGAAATTCGATTACCTTTTTTTAGGAACACACTGTATATTTGTAGTGTGATTTGTATTTAATTTTCCCTGAAACTTGTAGGCCTACTATTTTTCTATAATTCTTCACGCGTAAAGACCTTAGTGTTATGCGTTTACTAAGAACTGCACTATTATTATTATCATTATTAGTTCATTTAAAAGATTATTACAAGGGGTTTTGTGATTGTTTGTGTTTGTGTGTGTGTGTGTGTGTGTGTGTATCTGTCTGTCTGTGTGTCTGTGTGTAACAAAACTTTTAGTTTCCATTAGACAAAAATCAAATTACATTTATTAGCGTTATTTTCTTTTATTACATACCCTGCTGTAAATGCACTGAGACAATCACGGCGGTCCATCGGCCATGTGGACTATAGAGATGCCTTCTTATGATAATAATAGCAAATTTTTCATCTAGTCTGGTGTAAGTCATAACATTTTTATTTCATATCGTTCAAAGGATCATTATGAAGAATATAGAATAAATATATAGTATGAATATTAAATACTCGATGAATCGTTTAATTGTTCTTTGTCTTGTTATGTGTTGTAGATGAATACATTTCTAATAGATATAAATTTCCGTTAAGTAACGTAAAGACAAACAAAACACGCGATATCTCGACAACCACTTGAAATATGAGACTTTTCATTAAATAACAGGGTGTTCCTCTTTGAGTAATCATCTGATTATCCTGAAAATAGCCTACAGGTATCCGGGTAAGAAGGGTAAATTTTAAGGTTATGAGGTAAAAATTGACCCATCCTCTGAACTTAAACATACACCGAAGGTTATAAAGGTTACATTTTTTTTTTATTTGCCCCATGTACGTCATTTAGCTGAGGCTTTAATTTCTTGTTTTTGTTTTTTTTCTCCCCACTTTCGTTTTTTCGGGACCCTGGCTATATCTTGGACGTTCCCAAAACCATCCTTCGGGATTAAGAAATAAAAAAGTTTGTCAACCCTCACGATATCCATTATGCCATTTTCCCTCATTTTTGGTGCCCACTATTTCACCTTCTTAGCCAAGGCCCCCTCTCTCTATCACCCTACCACCCTCTCTTCTCCCCTTACCCCCCCCTTCAGATCTCTTTCACCCTACCACCCCCCCTCTCTATATTCACCCCACCACCCCTCTCTCTCCCTTTGCTCCCTCTCTCTATTACCACCCTACCACCCCTCTTCTCCCTTTCCCCTCTCTCTCTATCACGCTACCACCTCTCTCTCTCCCTTGTCCGTCCCCCTCTCTCTCTATCACCCTACCACCCCTCCTCTTCTTTATCCCCTCTCTCTATATCCACCTACCACCCTCTCTCTCCCTTGTCCCCCTCTCTATCACACGCTACCACCTTCTCTCTCCCTCTGTCCCCCTCTCTCTCTCTATCACCCTACCACCACCCCTCTCTCTCCCTTATCCCCCTCTCTCTATATCACCCTACCACCCCTCTCTCTCCCTTTCCCCCTCTCTCTCTCTATCGCCCTACCACCCCTCTCTCCCTTATCCCCTCTCTCTCTATCACCTTACACCCCTCTCTCCCTTATCCCCCTCTCTCTATCACCCTACCACCCCTCTCTCTCTCCCTTGTCCCCCTCTCTCTATCACCCTACCACCCCTCTCTCCCTTATCCCCACTCTCTCTCTCTCTCTCTCTATCACCCTACCACCCCTCTCTCTCCCTATCCCCCTCCTCTCTCTACTTCACTACCCTACCACCCCTCTCTCTCTCTCCCTTATCCCCCTCTCTCTATCACCCTACCACCCCTCCTCTCTCCCTTGTCCCCCCCTCTCTCTCTATCACCCTACCACCCCCTCTCTCCCTTATCCCCCCTCTCTCTATCACCCTACCACCCCCTCTCTTCCCCTTATCCCCTCTCTCTCTATCACCCTACCACCCCTCTCTCCTTATCCCCCTCTCTCTCTATCACCCTACCACCCCTCTCTCCCTTTCGTTATCCCTCTCTCTATCACGCCTACCACCTCTCCCTTATCCCCCCCTCTTATCACCCACCCCCCTCTCTCTCCCTATCCCCCCTCTCTCCTATCACCCTACCACCCCTCTCTTCTCTCCCTTATTCCCCTCTCTCTCTCTATCACCCTACCACCCCCTCTCTCCCTTATCCCCCCTCTCTCTATCACCCTACCACCCCCCTCTCCCTTACCCCCCTCTCTCTATCACCCTACCAACCTCTCTCTCCCTTATCCCCCCTCTCTCTATCACCCTACCACCCCTCTCTCCCTTATCCCCCTCTCTCTCTATCACCTACCACCCCTCTCTCTCCCTTTCCCCCTCTCTCTCTATCACCCTAACACCCCCTCTCTCTCCCTTATCCCCCTCTCTCTCTATCACCCTACCCACCCCCTCTCTCCCTTATCCCCCCTCTCTCTATCACCCTACCACCCCTCTCTCTCCCTTATCCCCCTCTCTCTCTCTATCACCCTACCACCCTCTCTCTCCTTACCCCCCTCTCTCTATCACCCTACCACCCCTCTCTCTTCCCTTGTCCCCCCCCCCCTCTATCCTAACACCCCTCTCTCTCCCTTGTCCCCCCTCTCTTTCATCAACCTAACCACCCCCTCCTCTCTCTCTTTCACCCTACCTCCCTCAATCTTCATCTCTCTCTCTCTCTCTCTACTTCCCAATCTATCTCTGTTTATCCCCTACCACCCTCTCTCTCTCTTTCTACCCCTCTCTCTCTCCATCACCCTACACCCTCTCGGAAGAACAGAGCCATTGTATTAATGGTTCTGAATAGTGTTCCCTCCGTATCGTTTTAAATATCTATATTATGTCATATTATTTTGTATCATGTATCACGTTTGCTTTTTATACAGAATATAAAACCATACCATACCATAAACATCTTTCCCCTAACCCCAATTCTCTCTATCACCCTACCTCCCTTAATCTTCATGTCTCTCTCTCTCTCCCTCCCGATCTCTCTCTGTCTATCCCCTACCAACCTCGCTCTCTTCCTTGTGCTCCCCCATGAAACTTCATATAGGCCTACTATGCTGAAACTTCCCCAATTTTGTAGTGTTGATGAAAAAAATAAGCATCCAAATCAGAGAGTTATTGAAACTTCACATAACTTTTAATAATCTGAAGACTTAAATACTACAATATATATAATTTCATTAAAAAAAACCTTTCATAGTGAAAAGTGAACATATTCAAATTCTCTTGAAATAACATGTTGGTATAAATGTAGTTCCGTCCCTTAGGAAGGGGTACATGCATCTCCACAACTTGTGTTCATGATTGTTATATTTTCAGTCAACTCTTGGGATAACACGGTACAAGAGACCAAGGCAATTACCTTGTTATAATAAAATCTTTATTCATTAAACTTAAACTTTGATGGCAAAAGCTGACAGGTGCCAATTCGGCACTTGGGCGTCACTTTTTTTTTTTTTTGGGGGGGGGGGCCAATTTTGACCGATCACCGATTGGTGGTCACCAGGACACTACCCGGGCACTGCTTTAGAGTATCGCTTCAGTGTTGCTACTGAAGTGGTCGTGCAGAGTTAAAATTTTGGCGGTGCCTGCTCACTTATCACTTGCTTCCCTAATGGGGTGATCGCTAATGAGAAATTTAAGGTAAAACTAGATGAATCCTCGACCGCGTACGGTCGAAATTTATGCCTCCGCCATTGCCAGATCAGAAATATGTCTTTGACCTTGACATTTGACCTTGTAAAAAGTCTCAATCTAATCAGATCAGTGCCACTCAAGTATGCACACATGTACCAAGTATGAAGATGATCCATGAAACAGTTCTTGAGTTATCATGAGACAAGCTATTTTCAAATATTTATTGACCTCTGTGACCTTTGACATTTGACCTCATGACCCAAAAAACTTATCAGATCATTGTCACCCCAGTATGCATACATTTACCAAGTATGAAGATGATTAGTGACACGGGTCTTGAGTTATTGTGAGAATCGAGCCATTTTCACCTATTTATTGACCTCTGTGACGTTTGACCTTTGACCCTATGACTCCAAAATCTTATCAGATCATTGTTACCCCACTATGTACACATTTACCAAGTATGGAGATGATTAGTGAAACGGTTCTTGAGTTATTGTGGGAACGAGCTATTTTCACCTATTTATTGACCTCTAGGACCTTTGACCTTTGACCTCATGACCCCAAAATCTAATCAGATCACTGTCACCCCAGTATGCACACATGTACCAAGAATGAAGTTAATCCGTGAAACGGTTCTTGAGTTATTGTGAGAACGAGCTATTTTCACCTATTTATTGACCTCGGTGACCTTTGACCTTTGACCTTGTGACCCCAAAATCTAATCAGATCATTGTCACCTCAGTATGTATACATGTACCAAGAATGAAGATGATCTGTCAAACGGTTCTTAAGTTATCGTGAGAACGAAAGTGGGACGTACGTACGGACGGACAACCCGAAAACATAATGCCTCCGGCGAGACTTCGTCGCGGAGGCATAAAAAAGGAGGAAGCCGTGACAGGGAGGTCTGTCAGTCGACGACGGTTGGCCAGATAAAAAAAGATCAGCTTAAATCCTAACTGGACACGTTGGCTGTAAATTGGTTGGTTGTTGCTCATTTTTGTGAGCAAAGCTTTAGACGCAAGGACACATGTTTCAAACTGGTACCGGGAGAATCACTTTTTATAATAATCAAATCTTGTTAAATTGGGGTCTTCCCACGAGGCAGAGGGCCCAAGAGTCCAATCATTTTCCCACAAGGCTGAGGGCCCACGAGGCCGAGCAGTATATTGCAAAATACAATATGACAAAAAATGTCCTCGTGGACCCTCGGCCTCGTGGGAAGAATACTCGGACTTGTGGGAAAAATACTCGGCTTCGTGGGAAAATAATCAGACTCATGGACCCTCGGCCTCGTGGACCCTCCCCGTTATATCCATGCTCATTATAACAGCAGTTGACTGTAACATATGAAATGCTAGAACAAACATCAAGTAGTTACATGTACTTACATGTAGTATCATTAATCTATTGAGCACAAACATTCAAAATTATACATCCATGATTTAATTTTCATACCTAAAAATAGAAGTAATCTTTTATTTCCCAAAACATATTAATAAATTACTCTTGATGCATACCTGAAATCCCATAAGGTAAATTTAATTACATGGGAGCTACATGTACATGCACAGTTGTATTTTTTGAAGGAACAGGGGAGCATTACATGAAAGGACTTGTCGGATGTTTTTTTATTAGACAAACTGTTATAAGCTACTGAAATGCTTGCATCTGATTGGCTGAGAGCAGATTTGTCGGATAAAACGTCCGACAAGTCCTTTGATGAAATGTCCCCAGGTTAACACTCAATATATGCACAGGTACAATGTACTATTGTACATGTATCTTCAGAGACAACAATATACACGTAATAATGGAATGGAAAAAACAAAGGTTGTAATAGTACATTGAACCCTACTATATCAATCTGCAATTCTTCACGATGCTCAAAATTTGCTCCAAATTTGCTCCAAATGTTATTGTCCGAAACAAAGTGAAACTGAAATTCTTTTTGCCAAATTGATCATGGGCTCTGCAGCCACTGAGCAGCGCCAGATCAACGTTGCTCTATCCCTTTCTTGTAGGACAACAAACTGGGTAGCAGCAACTCCCATTTTTTAACGTCCTTTGGTAAGATGCAGCCGGGGATCGAGTCCACGACCTCCTGATTATGAATCGGACGCTTTATCCATTGAGCTAAAACATCAGTGACACAAATTAACAGTGCTTCAAATAAGAATAATGCCCTACATATAAATGTTCAAAATCGTCACAAAATTACATGTACATTGTACAGTATGTACATGTTTTGTAGGTTCTATATTTATAAAAATGTACTCTTCCTGATTTTCTTGATGTAAGTCACAAATGGCAATGAATACAATAATCTACATGTACATGTAACATATTTTCAGACAAATCCCCTCTACTAAAGTCCTCTTACATGTCATTTATAGTGCATATCTATAAATCTATTTCATGGGATGAGGATTAAGGCGCAGTTTCCCGCATCCTTTGTTCCAAACGCCGGCTTTTGAATAGAATCCTGAAAACTTAATACGGCTTAAACATGTTAAAAGCTGAAAGCCGGATGTTTCCCGGGGTGGAACAGGAACCCGCAGGAAACTAACGCCTTTTGAATGGAGAAGGTGCCTAAAGCACATTACAGAATTCATTATTTAACCCTGTCATAGCATGCTGGCGAATCTTCTGGTACCTATCCAATCCCAAGGGAATCAAATAGCCAATACATGTAATGTGCACTCAGTCAATTCCTAATGGCCTCGTTTCTTCCGGGGTGGGGAGAAGTAACGTAATAAACCCCCTCACAAAAAGTTTCGCAAGTCGACTTTGGGTCATGATAACTTTTCAGGTACGCTTGATTTATTCCTGATTTTCATACCATTGGAAAGGTAATTTATTCCCCTTTTTATTAATATCCTACTTGTAATGATTATGTCATGCTTCAATGCGCAGAATATCAGAATATGGAGAAAAGTGAAAAGTCAAATGTTGCAAAATGCATTTATCAAAGCGAAGTTCCACAACTCGACTTTAGGCTCTAATAACTTTCGAGATATTTTCTAATTTTTATTGAATTTTAGACCATTGTCAAGATAATTTATTCCTCTTTTCAATGACACCCTAATTGTAACGATAGTGTTGTTCCTGCATGGACAGAACACCTGAATGTTAGGACAAGTCAGAAGTTAAATGTTGCAAATTGAATGCCTACATGTATTGTGAGTATTATTGTCTGTTGCGAGCAATAACAATGCATTTCGCAACTTTTCACTTTTTACTTTGCATTATATTCATGAGTTATGTGCATTCAAATACGATGTTTCTATTGCAAATAGGGTATCAATAAAAAGAAGAATAAATGAACTTTTTAATGCTATAAAAATTGACAATGATTAAATCCCCACATTAAAAATGTATCAAGGTTCAGTGTTGTGTTACAGAAATTTAAACTGAAAATTATCTTTCGCTTTGTCATGTATTCAAGTGGTATTGAGGGGTTCTATGGACACAGGCATGACATCACCCTGACAAATAAGGTATCAATCAAGAGAGGAATAAATTAACTTGACAATGGTATAAAATTCAATAAAAAATAGAAAATATCCCAAAGTTATCAGGACCTAAAGTGAAGTTGCGGAACTTCAATGTGATCAATAAAAATGCATTTTACAACATTTGACTTTTTACTTTTCTCCATATTCTGATATTCTGTGCATTGAAGCATGATACAATCATTACAAATAGGATATCAATCAAAAGGGGAATAAATTATCTTTCCATTGGTATGAAAATCAGGAATAACTAAAGCGTACCTGAAAAGTTATCATGACCCAAAGTCGACTTGCGAAACTTTTTGTGAGGGGTTTATTTTCTGTTCGGTTAAGTCCCATAAGCCCTTATTCACAACGGTTTCCTACAATGTAAGTTAAGCCATGGCTTAAATCTGTGGTTTAACTATGGCTAGCAAAATGCGACAAAATGTGTCTATGTTGCATGTTCCTTACACATTTACTTGATTCTTGAATCTTGCTTTTATGGTTGGGAAAACTGATGTACAATGTACTTATTATTAATCCCACAGACATGTACATGTAGTTTTTAATGGTTTCAGTACAAAATATTCTCATAAATCAAACACCTACTTTTCGGGATTGTGTCACATTTTGCTAGCCATAGTTAAACCACAGATTTTAGCTATGGCTTAATTAACATTTGTGAATACAGGCTTTTTTTGCCTAAAGGCCACTGCACACCTTACGACTTACGAATGGCTGACTTAGGATCTGAAATAACTAAGCGCATTGCAAAGTATACATGTATGCGTATTTATTTCAGATCCAAAGTGGGTCAGTCGCGAGTCGTATGGTGTGCGGGGGCCTTAAGGCATCATGTCTACGTTTCGTATTCAAGACTCATACTTCATGTACCTGATGACGAACCCGCCGCCGTCTTGCCCCTGAGCTAGTGTCTGCATTTGAACCAACATTTATGACCAGCTCTGAACGTAGTGTCTCTGTGACCCTCTCCACATCCCTAGGATTATCTTCTACTTCTGTTCTTTGAGCAGCAGAACTGCTTCTTTGCAGACTGCTGTCGCCTCTGGGTGGGACTTGAGGGGCAGGGCCCCTTGGTCGACTGGAGGGGCGTGGCTCTGGCGCAGAATGGGTCCGCTGGTGGCTAACTGTTAAATGTTGCGGAACGGGCGAATCACTTTCGATATCGCCGACTGTCTGTGAAGTTACACCTGACGATGCATTGGCTGGTCTTCGTTTCTGACGTATGGGTTTGGCATAAGTTGGGAGAGGGTTATCAGCGTGAGACGGGTTTGTATAGCGGAAATCTGTAGGAGATGATTCCTCCTCAGTTCTAGGAGGTTGAGCACCTCTGACTACTTCATACACTGTCTCATTTCCTGCAGAATTACTATGGTTAGCATTTGGGCTACCCGACCTAAGTCCCTCAATACTTGAATCTTTTTCCACCCCTTCTTTCTCGCATGGAACAGTCCTATCATGTGTTGAATCATCCTTTTCATCGTCTGTATCACTGTCTTCAGGGGTGGTAGCAACACCACCAACTGCACCCCCATTTTCCTTGTCTTCTTCTGCTCCGACCACTCGCCTATCACCCGGATCCTCCTCACGCTTGACATTAATCTTCAACCCTGCGATACCCTTCTTGGCCGCGCTGACCAGGTCACGTTTGATGCGTCTCCTGCGCGAAGGATCGGACCTCCTGTACTGCAGCATGCTATCCAGATCAATAACATAGACGTACCCGGCTATCAAGAGCTCAAAGGTTCGCTTGTTGGCACGGTAGCTCTCCTCGAGCTCGACATCGGTCCTGACATCGTACTGCCACCAGCCATTCCTTCCTTCGTAGAACCACGTATAGCTCTCCTCTACCTCCTCATCCTCCTCCCCATCATCCTCCACCTCAAAGTCGTCCTGATGAAGCAGCTTGGGACTCAAGAAGAAGTCTACAGGGATCTCTTGTCTGCAGAGGGCACATCTCCTGTACTGAGTGGAGGCACCCTTCATGCATAGGAAGCAGAAGACATGACTGCAGGGAAGCTCTACAGGATGAACACAGGATTGAAGACACACAGCACAGTCTGGGATGTCCATCCTTTTGGTTGTTCGCTCTGGTTTGATGTCTGTTACAAAATAAAGAGAGAAAAGGGAATATTAATGATGTTGTCTAAGTCAAACTTGCATGTATAGATCAAAGGAGTTTCCAATATCAATTTATCGGGGTAATAATATTTCTGTAAAGCGCCTAAAAACATGAATTAGGCGCTATATAAATCCAGAATATTATTATTGTTATTATTATCATCTTCTCTTTATATTCCATTGTTCTTAACCATTATATGTAGATTTTTTTTTTCTACGAAAAAGCAATTTTTGCAGTCCAAACAGATTCAACTTGGGCAAGGTTGACTGCACAATGTACATACTCTGTTTATGTTAAATACCCAATAAACAATGAAAGAAAAAAAGAAGAAAGAAAACGAAAATGATAAGGCATAAATATTCATATAATGAATGAGAGCGCCATAAAATATAAAAACAACAACAACAACATTACATTTTTGAGAGTTAGTGTAACTAGTTCAATTGGATTCTTACAGAGATCTATAGCAATGTATTTATAGCTGGGAAACTTGCAACAGACCTCTAATGATCTGTGCACATGAATGTGCAATGTCGAGTGTGTGTAATTAAGGTGTGCACCCCATAATTTTGTATCTCCACTCCTGGAGTCCCGAGTATTTCATTTCCTGCTGTAATTTGCACCAATAAGCCGCCTCAAAGGTACATGGAGTTTGTGTACATCAATATCCTCTTCGGCAAATGGCAAGATTAGTGACTTGCCAAATTATGTTATGTAGGGAACTTAGATTGGTATCCTGCATAGTCTGGTATAAACAACCAGTACATTTTACACACAGTGACTATTAAAGGGTTGTAAATGCTGTAAGTGTAAATCAAGCTCTCCCTTTGTCGTAGTCACCCTGGACCCAGTATGTACTGAATCACTTCCTTCTTGAACTACAGGTGTTTCTACACTAGCCCAAGCTTAATACATAGCGCGCTATTTCTGATCAGATGAATAAGCCTGATCAAGGAATATCAGGCCTTTCCTCTCAAATACTAGTACATACATGTAGTGCAATAATTGAGCGAAATCTCAGCCAAAGTCATCATGGACTAATTTCTCATCTCGAGAGCTCTAGTTTTGCCATTTTTGCTTTGAAACAGTGCACTTATAGAGCGGTGCTGCACTACCCTGAAGCCCCATAGCTATACCATCCTGTATAATGTCGGGCTTGTTTGTTCTGGTCAAAGTCAGATCAGAAATATCTTCAACTTGAGCTAGTTCTGGCTGATTCAGCGTTATTTTCGCGTTTGAGTGATTTGGTCCCCCCCCCCCCCCATCCACCTCTAGCTAAAGCTAGTGCAGCACTGCATATAATTATCGGGTACAGCCCACAAGACCAACACCCACGAGACCGACGGCCACGAGACGGACAACCCACGAGTCCGACACTAGATCAAGTAAATAGGCCAACGAGATCGACTATAAACAATATAGGCCCACGAGACCGACAGCCCACTAGAAAGACACTAGATCAAACAAGCCCACGAGACCGACACTACAACGATATGACCCATGAGACAGAAAATTCACAATGAAGGCCCACGACACCGACGGTAGAGCAAAACAGCCCACGAGACCTACATTACATGAAGTATACCCACGAGTCAGCAAAGGGACGTCTAAAAGGCAAGAAAGGGGTGGAAGAGGGAGAGAGAGACATGGCAAGGGCCGAGAAGTCGAGCCAAAAAAATAAAATAAATAAATGAAAAATGGGTGAAAGGGCAAAAGAGAGATAATGAAACCAAAGAACTAAGGAGGCAGGTGACCAACGGCAGGTTCGAACAATCCATAGGTAGGTACCCCCACAAACGCAAGATGGCGCTCTCGCGCACACATGCAAATAGGTACACAAAAATCGGTATCTCAAGAACAAAAGACACTTCCGATATCGCCTGGGAAAAGCGAATGCAGCGCCTTGGTTTTCGTGAGTTTTTTTCGATTTTGTAATTGCCCCAGAATTATTAGTCATGTCTACGAGTGTAACGAACGGAAAAAAGCATTATCAACCTCCTAAACCCAGAAATTTTCCCCTGAAAATGTTACGAAGTGCTAGTACTCATTTTGAGGCATTGTTATCGAAACTTACCTTGTTTTTTCCCCTATATTTTGAGTGGCAATAAATGTCGTTAAATCAGAGTCTTTGGCATTTTACATGTATGGCTGTTTATTTATGCGTCTATCCATGTCCTTGATATATCGTCCCCATATAAACAAACAATTAGATTTTAGAGGCATAGAAATGGCTTGTCAAAGTAACAGTCAAACGGTCCTCCTTTGATTTTTCCGTGAATTTCTCTCTTTTTCCGCGCGTGCCTGCTGTACAGAAGCCCTATCGTAAGGGCACACCATGGTGCGTGCACGCATGACGCACACATGATGATCGTTTGGATTATCGATAGCTCATATAGCTCATGCAGAGACAGCTTTCTCATTGAAATTTTCAACACGGTAAGTGAGCTGTTTTAGCTGGTTTTTTGCGCTTTCTGAGATTTTAAAGTGAGTTTTACGTCATGTACATGCTAAATAAAACATTGAACTTTTTTTTAATGTATGATTTGTGACTGTCAGAGCATTTTTGCTTTTTATCTGGGAGTACCTACCATAGGCTTTGGAAGATTTTCAGGAGGGGGGGGGGGGGGGGGGGGCTCAATTTTTGTACCAACTATTTCGGGAAATTTTTTATTACCCCCCCCCCCCTCCTCCCGTTGACAGAGGTTTGTGAAAAAGAAGAAGAGGAAAATAAATTGTAGACCTAATCAAGCTAAGATGTTTACGATGAAAAAATTCTATGAAGACCTTGTATTTTATTTACTTATTCGTGTGTGTGTGTGTGCTTTATTATTTCTTTATGAATGTTGATATGTGAGGGCGAATAGCAAGCTAGGAAAAATAAATTATATTGGGAGCCTACTTTTTTTATATCAACTTGAAAAAGGTGTATTTTCAAGCGTTTTTTTTTGTTTTTGTTTTAAGAGGGGGGGGGGTCATTTACAACTCGCTGCTTTACGTACCTGCCTCCTTATGGTCTTTGCTTGCTAGTCCTCTGTTGCCCTCCCCCCAACCTTTTTTGTTTACTTCCCCTTGTAATTTTTTTTTTTTTGTTAAAGGGGGGGGGGGGGAGGGGGGGTGGGCATGCCTCGCTGCCGCCGATTGATACCTCTGGATATTCACTTTGTTTCGTTTCATGGGCCTAATTTGAAGAAACGTCTGACTCGGGGTATACTTCATGTAACGTCGGTCTCGTGGGCCTGTTTTGCTCTAACCGTCGGTGCATGGGCCTTATTTGCCGAATTTTTCTGTCTCGTGGGTCATATTATTGTGGTGTCGGTCTCGTGGACCTGTTTGATGTAGTGTCGGTCTAATGGGTCTTTATTTGCTAGCGTCGGTCTCATAGCCATTTTTTGTCTAGTGTCGGACTTGTGGGCCGTCGGTCTCGTGGGTGTCGGTCTTGTGGGATGACCCCTAATTATCACCTCTAATCACTCATAAGGGGGTACTTACTTCCCCAGACCAATATAACTATGACGTCACCTTCTCAAGCCAGGGTGGCAGCTAGAGCTGGAAATTACAATGTTTCCCCCACTCAAGAATGATCTATTTTTAGAGAACAACCAATTAGTTTTTTACACCAATTTCCACTCAATATGGCATGTAGATGGCAAGTCTCACATGCTTTCTTTTTTTTTTTTTTCTTCTGTGAATATCCTTCTCAAAGGTAATCTGGAGTAGTCATGGTGAAGAATTGAAAACAACATTCCGTTACCCAAATTCTACGCAAAGTAAATTTGTAAATCTGCTCAAAAAGCTAAATCGGAACGTCGTTGCGGGGCTTTTTACTCGCATTGAACACGCTTGTAGCATTTAGCTAGATTTGGCTCTCAGGCCAGTAATAAAGAAAAGAAAAATTAAACAAGATGAATCCTGAACCGCGCGCGGTCGAAATATATGCCTCCGCCATTGCCAGATCAAAAATATATTGCACAACTCTAGCTTTGTGTATGAAATTTCACATTTTGACATCTGTGGCCCTTGACCTACATACTCTGAAATCTAATCAGATCATCTTCCTATGTATACTACTCCTAAGTTTGAAGCTCATATCTCAACTGGTTCTCAAGATATCGCTTAAATAACGAACCTCATACATGCATAAAAAGGCATAAAAAAGTAACCTCACCAAAGTGCCACAGTATTTGAGGAGTAAAAGTTGGTAAATTGCGTTTATTGTATTGATACATTGTAGGGTAAGCACTGCTTGCCATTAATCATGGCGAGCAAGCTGAAAAGTGCATGTCGCGTCGTGGGTAACTAGCTAAATGAAGTTTTTAGAGATCTTTGTACAAATACTTGTATAAAGAGGCCAAACACAAGCGTAATCACTACAGTTCCCAGAAAAGGCACAGAAATCTAGATCTAGATCTACAACGTTAACTTGCCAAAAATTGTCATTCAAACTTGAAAATACCTGGAGGATAGGAGGGGAAAAACAAGGGAGCCACTGCAACAAAACGCAGTGTAGATCTCTAGACTATTGAGAGGAACCAGGAGGTGCAGGGGGTTCTTTGAATATTATTTTCCAACTACTGTGTTTCCCCCTAATATTGCCAAGTTTCACAGAAAATTGTAATTTTTTTATTTCCTTTCCTGACAAACCACCAAATGTCTACCAACCAATATAACGACCCACTGCCTACGTACATTCTCAAAATTCATCTGTACGTTAAAACAAACTCTCACAGCTCGAACAACCAACCTGCTGGAAGCCGCTGAACTCCGCAACGAGGAAGAACAACCACAAAGAAGAAGATTTGATTTTGAATCACGAATGATCGACAACACACAAGTCACAACTCACATTAGTCACATCACAGATTTCACTTTTTCATGAATCATCTGATCATGTTCATTAAAAAAAAAAAAAAAAAAAATCATGTTAATCATGCATCAAGTCTGCGGGCTAATCATGCTAATTGCTATCCTTTTCTCTCTTTTTTTTTCTCCATTGATACACTAGAGGTCTATAAGTTAGATCCATGATTGCATTCAACTCGAATTCATCCAAAAAACATCTCATTCTCATTCTCATCTACTAGTCACACACACATAAATTGCAATGCAAATTCATTGCAGAATTGATCAGAGACAAAACATCATCATCTTCATGTAGAAAATTTACCTGCGTGCCAGATTTGCTTGCTTTATGTTTGCCCAGCTTGGTCTTTGAGCTCCCTTTTGTACCTTGCGGATTCCTTGAGGAAAGTTCCTCCGACATTTCTCAATAATTGAGATTTTTGGTAACAAATTACATTTGCAGACTCTTGTTTTGTTGTTCTTGATTGATCGAATATTATCGCACGCGCGCGCGCGCAGGCTAGGCGCGCACTTTCGGACTCACACAGCTTTTGTAGGCGCGCACACTCACATCAGGCAAATGCGGAATTCGATCTGACTGCGAAGAATTGGGCAATATTTGTAGACATCTTGTTTTTCCATTGCTGGGTTTTTATCAGTCCAAGAAGTGATATCATAAGTAACGTCATATCTCAACCTTACTCATCATTATATTTCTTGAATATGGAAGAAACTCGTGCCATCTGGTTCGTAGTCAATCCCCATGTGGCTTATTACAGTCCCACCTGTATATTTTTGTGTAGGTCTATCTATTGTGGAGTGTAATAGCATGCTACGATTTTATCCATCGATTTTCATGTCATAAATTGTAGGCCCTAATGAATGCGAGGTTAGTCGATTATAATGTGTCAAGTGTATCTGTATTTACTTAACCTGTTGTGACTGTGGCACTGTGTTTTTGAAACAGAATTCATATTTTAAGCACAATTCACAAATTGTTGTGTGTGTGTGTTTTTTTTTTGTTTTTTTTGTGCACATCATTTGTACTATGGTGATGAGATGTAGTCAAAGTGTTCAATATCATATCTAGGATGTTGGCTATGGGCCCTCTCTCGACGGCGTAGGTGACGGGCGCTTCAAACTGAAGGGGGGGGGTGGTGTGAATAGGAAAGAAATGAAAGAAGAAAAAAATGGGGTAAATAACTAAGTTCAAGGAAGAGATGAAAGAAAAGGGAGATAACTGGAAGAAGAATAGATCTATAATATGCTAAATCTAAAGTGAAGTGGAATGGAATGGAATAAATCTAAAATTGAAGGGGGTGGGGGCAGGTGATTTCATTCAAACTGAGGGATGGAAAATTAAATCTGAAACTTGTGACCCAAATTAACTGAAAATGGGTTACCAAATTGATTATAAATCTTTTATCGTTGGCTTATGGGAACACCAAATTTTATGAGACTGAGGGGTACAATAATGTTAAAATACTGCAGCGTCCTTGTGGAAACTTTTATTTTTTGTCTTGCTTGATGGAGTATCAGAAGAAGTAGCTATTTTTACTGCTACATTTGTTTTAGCATGACCAACCTTCATTTATTGATTCCTTCCTGCACAGATTTACGATGAAAAGGACATGCTCCAAGGAAAGTTGGATCTTCTCAGCAACACAAACATGGTAAGATAATCAGGGTATCAAAATAAGATTGCAGGGGATGTTTTTTTTTTTTAGAGGGAGAGAGAGAAAAGGAATAATTTATTGCTATTTTTACAGGCCGCTGGCTGTCTTCTAGTTATCTACAAATAATGGCTCCCTTGTTGTTCTGCATTGTTTGAAAATCTGCCGCTTATTTCGTTAGATAATGTGGCCTGTCACCCTTCCCCTTTTTTGTCAAAAATATGGTCTTTCAATACCATTTGTGCTTCTGAACTTCGTCATACACTCATTTTTAGTTAAATATAATACATACTATTTTCTGTAAAAGGGTCAGAAACTTTCATAGAAATGTGCCATTTTCCAGATTCTGAAAGAAAATCATTCAGGGTTCCTAAGTGTACCTGGAAAACCGGAAAATCTGGGAATATTCAGAGAATTTGAAAATAAAATGCCTCTAATTTTGAAAAGCCATCAGGTAAAAACCAGGGTATTTTGTTCTCCTGATATAGTTTGAATCCTGTCATTTTTAATTGAAATTCCAATATTTTAGCTGATGTATCTCTTATTTCACCCTCAGGTTGATTTTGCTATGGATGTGTATAAAACACTGAATGAAGACCAAGAGGTTCCAACAGGTAAGACACACGCCAAAGAGGAAAGGGCTACTCCATGCTCCATATTTTAATGTCCGAAACGGATATTTGTTTTTCCCCTTTTCTAGTGGGCCCGGCAGCCGCTGAGCAGCGCCAGATGGATGTTGCTCTATCCCCTTTATGATGAGTAAAACTTAATGACAGAATAGTCATGCAATAATTCATAATGTCTCATGGACATTTATAACTATGGAATCTAAAATATATGTACATTACTAGCAAAGTTTGCTAAAGGGGCTTTCACAATTGCTCTTGCGATCCTTTGCGATCATTCGGTCAGAATATATGTTGCACACAATAGCAACGTTTGTAAGCAGTCGTACCAGCTATTGTGAAAGGGGCTTTATATACATGTACCACAGCAGATTACAGTAATCAGTAGAGGTGTGTGTAAGGTCCTAACCGTGGACAACCTTGTGCAGGTTTGATTGGTTGATACATGTAAAGTTCGTAATTTCTGCCCAACTTCAGTTTAGGAAATGTTTTCCTTTATTAAGCTACATGTTTCTGTATTCATTACCTAAAAGTTCTGAATATGTTATGTTTTGAGTGCATTACATCATACTTTTGAAATATTTCCTTTGAATGTACATGTAGTACTTCTTTCGTCTTCCTCACTGTGACCCCAGACAATATAGCTTATGTGCAAAAGGGAGTAAATCCACAATCATAACTTCAAAGGAAATGGCATATGTCTACCAGATTTTGTACACATGTCCAGGGCGCGACAAACCCGCTTGCCCGGGGCAAGTGAAAACAACGGGCGGGCCAGCAAAGTTCAAAGTCACTTTCCCGATCGGGCAAGCGATGATTTCAGCAAAGTGCAACACAAGCATGTTGAAGGCGCCTTTGCAGCCAGCCCCAGCGGCCCAGGCAATCGTCGGTGCTGGGTATCAGCATCAACGATTTCCCCATAACATTTCACCTCAAAAACACAATAAAAGAGGTGTTTATAAACACAAACTAGACAAAATAGTTACACAGGGCTCTCCAACTGTAGAAAACATTACCTTACAATTGAAATGAAATCCCTAAAACTTGTGAAATAAGCCAATTTGTTATTCTAAACATCTCGCCGATCTGCAGAGCTTCCGCCGATGTATGGTACTAGTCTTAACATACAGACTCATTGTAATATTTATAGGTGAGAAAATAATTAAAATTCGGATATATTTTCTTTCTTACCTTTTGTTAATGTTCATTTCAATGCTACTTTCTCTGTTTGTTACATGTAAAAATAAAGATAATTTGACATGAAAAGGATTTCACTATTTTTTTAATTAATATTTTTTAATAATTAAATTTTTTTTTTTTTTTTTTTTTTTTTTTTTTTTTTTTTTTTTTTTTTTTGATCCAAATTTAGTGGTGCTTTTGTCTTTTAGGCTCTTTGTTCGTGGACATTTATGAGATGATATTGCTACTAAAAAATATCTTTAAACAAAGAAAATGACAATAAAATTTGGGCAAGTGTTCTTTCCTCTCGGGCAAGTAAAAAAAAATTTCACTTGCCCAATAGGGCAAGTGAAAAATAAATTTTTTGTAGCGGCCTGCATGTCTATGGAAAAGGGAAATTACAAAATGCAAAGTTGCAATCAACATTTAAGAAAATCCTTTTGTTCAAATACGGGTATATACCTGAACAATGGCCTGATATAAATAACTCAATTTTCATCAAAAGTGGATTTAGTCCCTTTTGCATGTAAGCTCTTCATATGTGGATACTGTACAGGATATTGTGAAAGGGGCTTAAGAAATCAATGTGAATATGTGTTTGGACTAAGAAGGGATGCACTTTCCTTTCTTTAATTAGGCATTAAAAGTGTTCGAAAAAGTGGTGGTTATTTTATTTCTTTGTTTTTCCTTGTGTACCATGTTCCTGTAGTTTTGAAAGAGAAGCGTGCAGATGTGGTGAACCAACTGAAACGTCTTCAGCAAGACACAGAACCTATCATCAAGATCTTTGAGAATGCTGATGTACTAGAGCATATCCAATCCACCAGGGACAGCAGACAACTCTTTGACTACTTGCAGAAGAACCATGGGGTATGTGTTGCGCTTTATAATCAGCTTGCGTGGTGTTTCACTATGGGTGGTATCGCACTTCGCGGAGACGTCTCTGCGACAGATAAAAAGTATTAGAGACGTCTCCGTGACGTCTCCGCGATGTCTCTGCGATATTTTTCAAAAACTGTGACAAAGCAGTTTCAAAGAACCGTTTCAAAGTAGTTTCCGCGACTCATGAAACGTCTCCGCGACAATTTTTTAAAATTTGTCGCGGAGACGTCTCCGGGACGTCTCTGAGACGTCTCCGCGACGTTTCATGAGTTGCGGAAACTACTTTGAAACGGTTCTTTGAAACTGCTTTGTCACAGTTTTTGAAAATTGTCGCAGAGATGTCGCGGAGACGTCTCTAATACTTTTTATCCGTCGCGGAGACGATTCCATCGCGTAGATGTCTCCGCGAATTGAGATACCACCCTAAGTCAAATGTAAAGATATGAATGACTTTACAATCGACTGGATCACGTTTTGTAATGCTGTACTAATCACATTCTCTTCCACTGAGCGCAAGATCTGATCACCAGTTGTTCGTAAAGTTGTTAGTAACTTACAGACAACTTGTTGAAAAACCACTTTGGTATGGTAGCAGTTGGGTCTATTCTCTGATTGTGTTATACCACATGGGCTAAACCCATTTGGTAATTGGTCTAATGCGTACTTGATCTAAGTCTTACTTGGTAATATGACCACTTGGTCTATTTGCCCAATTCATCTAGTAGCCAAATGGTCTAATTGCATTTTTGTCTAATGCCCAAATGAATATTTGGTCTCCTACCACTACTACTGGTTGTAGACAAAATGGACCAACTGCTGTTAGACCAAGTGGATACAAACTAAGTGACTCTGTGGGAGCTATTGCTAATACAAAAAGTGTAGAATTTAGTTTTAGTTTGTGTGTTTATTTTATGGGAAATAGATTGCCAGACTTAAAGAAAATCTAGTGTAGTGGGAGAGGTAAAGAAATATGAATGACACTGTCTAAAAGTGATTTGGATAGGTTGATATCAGTTCAGCTAAGCATTATTTTGTGCTGTGAGGTTTTTTAATTGCCAAAATGATTAGAAAATAACCCAATTCAGCTTTGAGTCACATGCACTTACACAGAAATGCATATGTGGGGCAACACTAAATGTTCGGGACCCAAACATGCAGCTGTTTAAGTATATTTCGGGTCATATTATGACTATTAGGACAACTGAAGAGCAATCCTTTCTTGTGGAGCTCTTTATCATGATATTCTTCCCAAAAAGCATGAAAATAACAGGAAATCTCACAAATACTTTCTTCATCTTTCCAAGACCTTCCCACTACACTAGATTCCCTTTAAACAGATAGAGAAAGGAGAAACAATTTGATATTTAAATAACATCATAACCTGACTCCCGATCATTGTAATGTACAATTTCATCACCCAGTTTGGCCTTTTGTATCTTTGTGACCATTTTCAACAAATGTATTTCACATTCCTTCTGTTGCAGTTTGAGCATGATATGTTGAGCCTGCTGTACGACTATGCCAAGTTCCAGTACGATTGTGGAAACTATTCCGGAGCTGCTGAGTACCTCTACTTCCATAGAACACTGGTAATATGAAATTTCTGTAATCTTCTGACTTAGTAATGAATTTGGTCTTTCCCATTGACCTAGTGATAATTGTAATTAAAAAGATCCCTACACATCTATCAGATGATAGCAATGATGTTTTATTTTTCCATCAACTGAATGGTCGTCTCCCAGCCCTTTGACAACATTAGCTAAGAATAATTATTCTATTTTTCAGATATGTCTAAAGTCCTCTTTGGTAATGTTCATGATAAAGCATGATTAACATCAACATTATGTTCCCATATAAATACCTTCAGAGTCACGGAAGTGCTGATTTCTGAATTGTCTGTCTTCTCAGTTTTAAACGGTTTAGGTTTCCTCTGTACAAAAGTATAGGAGTTCTTTTAATTTCAGACCTTTTTCAGCTTTTTTCAGCTCTTTTTATTTGTGATCACTCACACCCCTGATTTTTACTGTTATTATTGAAGGTGCCACCATCGGATCCTAAGTCTACCAGCTCCCTATGGGGTAAACTAGCCTCAGAGATCCTCATGCAGAACTGAGAGGGACAGTTGTAATGTGTTCCAAACCCTGTTCAACAGGAGATTAGAAAAAGTAAATTATGGTAACTAACATCACAGGAATGACATTACACTTTGGTACTGTATTATTAATATTTTTGAAGGTTCCACCATCGGATCCTAAGTCTACCAGTTCCCTGTGGGGCAAACTAGCCTCAGAGATCCTCATGCAGAACTGGGAGGGCGCTCTAGAAGACCTCAACAAACTACAAGAGGTCATTGACCCCGCTGATAAGATGGATGTAAGTATATGATTTTATTTGATTTATTATTTACCAATGATAACATTTCATGACAGATAAAAGGCATAATTTATATTTTTCATAGAAATAAAACATTACATGTGGGAAATGGGATCAGAAAATAGCACTTTTTTTCATTAAAAAATGGCCTTTCAGAAGCAACAAAAGTCACTGTCACAATGAAGGAGGTCAAATCTTATAAAAAGAATTGCAACCACAGCGAAGTTAGTTTGGCTAGTGATTAAAAACTGAGGTGTACGTTTGAAATATAAAATAATATATATTATAATTATCACTTTTGGATATTCCTCTCCTTGTAGTCCCACTTCATCACTCCACTGCAATCCCTACAGCAGAGGACATGGCTGATTCACTGGAGTCTCTTTGTCTATTTCAACCATCCTGAAGGGCGGGATCTCATTATTGATAAGTTCCTCTATCAACCAGCGTAAGTATCACATACAGATATGATGCACCACGCTGTACACCTGGGTACCACGTTTTGCAGCAACCTCTCCTGTCCATAAGCGTACAGTTATGCAGTGTTTTCATGCAGAGTATTATCTTCATGGTCGTATGAGCGGTGCGACAATGATCACAATGCCTGTTTTCCTTCTTTAATATTATCTAATGACAATAATAGTACAAATTTAACTTATAGTAACTACTCAAGAATGTATAATTTTGACAGTTTGGTAACCCAGGGTACAACACTAAAAATAAAATAGATAATTCAATGAAATGGCAGTTTTTAGTTGGTGCCCCAGGGTACCAAACACTGCATCATATCTATTTGCTTCAAATAATTGGGAAAAAATAAATAACAACGATCATTGGATTCAGGCTTGCCTGCACGCAATGTGTGCATATTCTCCACTCCCTGAGGAGAATTCCAGCCAGGCACCATCTTATGAGGTGTGCACAGTGCTGATCAAATCACAATGACGTTCGCATGCTACCAGGTACCCATCTACATCTGGGTGGGGAGAAGCATGTCTACAGACAAAATGCCATGCAAGAAGATGTAAGTGCCATACCAGGGATTGAACCCACGGTCCTTGCCTTCTCAGTTAAGTGATATGACCACTAGACTATGACACTTCTCATGCCTTTATTATGTTGTCTTTTCATGCAGATACCTGAATGCAATTCAGACGATGTGTCCTCACATACTACGTTACCTGACTACAGCCGTCATCACCAACAAGGGCAGGAGGAGATCAGTTCTCAAAGATCTAGTCAGAGTTATACAACAGGTCAGTAAATCCTAGAAGCCTGCTTTACACTGTCCTGAAGTTAAGCAAGGATGGACACATGATCATGGCAAAGTTCAAATTTTGCTCAAATCACTAAAGCATCGGGACAATTATGCATCCTTCGTGTGTTGTTTGAGTGCCATTGTGTAACCTTCTGTAGACATCATTCTCGTTCTGTCGACTAAGTTAAGGGCTAACTTCCTGCGAACCCTAACATTTCATGACATTTCGTGTGTCTCTCTTTGCTCAACATCGGGACAGTGTGATGCCACCTAGAAAGAGGTGCAAATCATTCAAAACCATTACAATACAATAGTTTTGCTTCTTTGACCATTATATGAGTGGTCATCAAGCCCCCAATGATACTTTCTGGAAAGAGCAAAAGCATCATGACGGCAATTTCACAGAAACATCAGTTACCAGGAAAGGATTCAGAATTTTTAATCAAAAGCAATCATATGTGTTTAACCACTCTTGACCTAACCTGTGAAGTGTGAACTAGAATGTAATAATGTTTCCTTCTTTCTCTTTACAGGAATCATACACATACCGAGATCCGATCACAGAGTTTGTAGAGTGTCTGTATGTTAACTTTGACTTTGATGGTGCACAGCAGAAACTTAGAGAATGTGAAAAGGTGAGTTGGACTGTCCTTGAAAAAAAAACTTAAATCAACACTTTTTTTCTGTCAATGGAATCAATGTTAAATTGTGATTTATTTGGAAAGGAGTGTTTGGAAATTTCATGCTTATTAATCTGACTTTGACTTGTCTCAAAACAAACTTGACTTCTTTTCTTTTTTCCCATGTCGTTTTAATATATTGCCTATTAATTTAGAATGTTTTTATTTTTTATTTATTTATTTTAAAATCAACCCCAAAGATTTTAGGATATTGGGGCTAAATTAGCGTAATTTGAGTATCAGAATTTAGAAATGAATAGTTTTGTGGTTATTTTGTCTTCAACTGGTATTAGCTGACCTTGGAGGAAGAGACCCATTGCTCCAAACTACCAATAGGTTGCCATAATTCACTTTTTTCCTCCTTTTTTTTTTTTTCTTATATTTTGGAAATGGATTTCAATCTTTCTAGATCAATTACTTGTAGTTTACTAAAATATAACCAAATTAAATATCATGTTGGACTCAGAGCTATATGTTATGCAAAGGAACCTGCTTCTCCCAACATTTATTCTTTTAATATGTGAATTACATGTATTGGCAGTTTTGAGCTGTTGAATCACAATTAATTTTAAATGTGACCCCTCTCTGATAAAATATTGAATTTGTCTGAGCTCAGCCTATTCTTTAAAAAAAAAAATCATCTCAGTACCCAACCTCCCAAACAGAGAATAGAGAATTACTGATATAATTTAAAGTTCATCATAAAAATGGTTTTCTTCTTTATCACAGGTGCTTGTTAATGACTTCTTCTTGGTAGCCTGTCTTCAAGACTTTATTGAGAATGCAAGGCTTTTCATCTTTGAGACGTTCTGTCGCATCCACAATTGCATTAGCATCAAGTAAGTTTCAACACTCCTCTTGCTAACTTTGTGAATTGAAATGGTATTTATTGAATTATGAAATCAGTTTTGTAGCACTAGGACAACTATTTTGGTGCATTTTTTAAACGTGCAGTTCATAGAAACATGGTCCAAAACAGCTATACAGATCCTGAAGTTGATTATGTGATGGGTGCGCAAAGACTGATTGAAAATAAAAGAAATAAATATGATATTATAGACCCAAATAGCACAAATAGAAAAGGTGCTTGAAAATTCTTTTACCATAATGTAGTAAACTTATACCAATGAGTATAATGCCACAGCTGATTGCAATCGATTGAATGCAGTTTTACACAATAGGAATGGAGAGGAACTGACTTGATCGAAATCAACTGTTATTTTGAACTCAGTTCTGGACACTGCAGACCATACTTATATTATGAGCCATGTCATATTCATTGCTGGCTCATGTATGGTCTGCATAGATTAATAGAGGAATGAAGCTTTCCTGCTCATCTGATAATGTGATGAGCTGGCTATACAACACTCCTACATTAACTGGAACATATCACATTTTCCTGTATTATACAAATACAGTGTTAACCAACTTAGTGTGTATATACACCCATACAAGACCATAAATGTTCAGCTATTCATTTAAAAAACAGTAGTAGTATATCACACTAAGTTTTATACCCATGTCTATGGATTTCACTTGTGCTTCAAATTTAGTTTTTCGGTTCCCAATAACCCTAATCAGACAGGGGTGTTTGGGTAGCCACCAAGACCCCTTAAAATCTTGGCTGACTAACGCACAACGGCATGATATTTAGAAATATATGTCCCTATATTTGTAACAATCTTTAGGAAATTCAGGATTGTCCCGATTTCTTCACTCGAAGGTTGGACATGTATGTACACATAACACTGACACACAATCTATACTACATCAAAATAGACCAATAATGGCAGAAATATCTTAATTTGATTTTCTACTCTTTTCCCTGTATTGATATATTTTAGTATGCTAGCAGAGAAGCTGAACATGAAGCCTGATGAAGCAGAGAGATGGATTGTAAACCTCATCAGAAATGCCAGGTTAGATGCAAAGCTTGACTCTAAACTGGTAAGTATCATAGTCGTTAAAGCTAAACTAGTGTTGTAGTCATGAGATTGAATTGTGGAAGAAACTGACTCACAGAGATAGGAAAGGTTGATAACAATGCATCTAAGAATTGTTTATTTACTTCAATAGAACTATACATTTGCCTACCATTGCTATTCGACCTCGAATCGCCCCAAACCGAAATTTACACCGAAATTTTTTGCTCCTATCATTCGCCTATTTACCCCCCCCCCATTGAATAGCGCCCTCCATTGAACGGAGGATGCGGCCGAAAGCGATCCTATACACTTCTCTAATCTCTTCGCCTCCGTCGAGATAAGTCGTGTATTTTGCCCGCGCCAAAAATAGCGTGTTTTTCTCCCTTTTGGGACTTCCTTGCGGTGTTTTGCGAGTATATTGCTCAGGATAATCTTTTTGAGTATTCTGAGCTCTCTTTGGGTCTAGTTTTTGGTTTTACCGAGATTTGATAGTTTTTATTTCTGTGATCGTTTATTTTCACGCTCTCTCTTCCCGCAGACTTTCGTACGTTCATTACTGCGTGTATGTAATACGTGTCGTGGTTTACGTTTGAGTGTTGTTGTGTTTTGCGGCGCACAGAGTTTTTGTGCTCGCTTCTTTGTTAGACCCGCCTATTTACCCCTTTGTGTATTAACACTTTTCTTTCTCTTTTTATACAGATTCGTCTTGTCTTTTTTCTTTCGTGTCTTTTCAAAATAGAAAGCGGGGGAAGAAATTAGCGAGCAGGCGTGTGTTTTCTTCTGAGAAGTCCCTTGCAGGGGGTGAGAGGCTTGTCTTCACCACCTCGGATTTGCGGGGGTGAGTAATAATTGGGTCGAACATTGGCGGACAAACCTCGCTGCTCGGAATCGTCGGTCCCTCAAAGTACGGGACCGTTGATATTCTGACAGGTTTGGCAGCGTCCAGGATTATGACTGCTACGGCTCGCGCCGAGTGTATGCTAATCCTTTGCCCCGTTCGACTACAGGGAGATCTAAAACGGTTATACATCGGTTTCACAACCGGTGGCGGTTCACTGGCTAATTCAGTTCAGGCTGAAGGTGCTGGGTTCATTCTCTCACAGTGCCGAATCCCATTGTGCCTCAGGCTTCGCCTGGCATAACCGGATCGAGCTCGGTTTCTTGATCGAGTTTGACCGGACCGGATATCGGCGCCGTACCCTTAACTGAGGTAAATCGGATCCGCTAGTCGGTTTCTGTACCGGTTTTGGGGTGATACCGTTCAAGACGGACCTATATCCTCGGATAGTAGGCCGCTTGTCGGTTACTCACTAGCCCGGATGACATGTCCAGAGCCTTCGCTCTGTTACTTGTCGGCGCATATCCGGCAGAGCGGGACGTCCCCGACATACCGGTCGCCCACCTTTGGTGGGGGGGGGGGGGTCCGTCTCTCTCCGTTTTCATACGGATATCGGCGCCGTTCCCTTAACGAGGTAAATCGGATCCGCAAGTCGGTTTCCGTACCAGTTTTGGGAGTGTATACCGTCCAATGCGGACCTGTATCCTCGGATAGTAGGCCGCACGTTGGTTCCTCACTAGCGCGGCTGACACGTCCAAAGCCGTCGCTTTGTTTCTTGTCGGCGGATATCCGGTTAAAGCGGGACGTCCCGACATATCCGGTCACCACCTTTGGTGGCGGGGTCTGTCTCTCTCCGTCTTTAAGCTCGGAGTGTGTCCCCTTCCTTTTCGGATACTACGTCGGTGAGGCGTGAAGGTGTTTCGGATCCGCTCCGTTTTCTTTTCGGCCAGGGTCCGTTATAGGCGGGCGTTTCTTTTTGAAACCTACACCCCGTCTTCCAAGTCGGTTTCTTTCGGATCGGCACCGCATCTGAGGCGGGCTCTTCCGTAGTGAAGCGTCGTAGACTTGCTTTTCCGGATCCCGATCCGTTCGCGGGGATCAGTGCCCCTTTACAGGCGGCACTTCGGTTCAGAGCGACTTCGTTCGTTTGCCGAACCCGGTCGCGGTTTTTCGATAGGAACCCTGTCCCCCTAGGTTGGACATTTCCTTTTCGGGTAGACATCAACTCTCGGATGCCAATCTGGGTAGTTTGGGTGTACCTCCGGAGGTTCGCAAGTGATTTAAGCGTTACGTCACCACTTCCGACTCACCTCTATGGGTGGTTCCCACCCTCCTTGTGAGGAGCTGGATGCTTCTCGTCAGGCGATGAATCTTTTCGGTGGTTGAATTCTCACGACTCATGTTTTGAATCTCATCCGACTCCTTGTACGCCATTCGGTTATGGTTGATACGCGGGATCCCCCGGGTTAATACTTCGGTGGATATTTTATCCGACGAAGTTGTACTGAAGTCGTTGTAGAGCTTCCTTTGGCGAAGCGAGTCACAGGCTTATTTCTTTTTCTTTCCGTTCCAGAGGTTGAAGTGACCCCTGAATCTTCGGAGGGGCGTTTAATTTTTCTTTTCGGATAGGTCGAAAGCTATTACGTCTTTTCAGCTTCGAGTACGGATTACCTTTTGTAATCTGACTAATCCGATTTTGACTTTCATCACGAGTGGGCCTTCTCCGCCAGTGCCGGCCGAGATTCTCCTGGCCCTTAGGGAGTTTTCTTCTCTCTTGTTTTCTCTGTTTGCGGCTACATCCCCTTGCTGGATAATGCCCGTAGAGTTCATATGCTTGAGACTCTTCATATCAAGCAATCCCTCATCCCGGATATGGTCAGGAGTTTGACGTGACCTCCTTCCTTTACGGGAGCAACTTGGCAGACGTTTTGCATTTTGAAGTTGACTCACGTTAGAAGGCCCAGGAATTGTCTACATTTTTTAGGGATGTTCGTCTGGGCCCATCGTCTTTTAGGTCTGTTATACCTGGCTTCTTCAAAGCTCCTCCTTTCAGGAAGGGCAAGAAGAAGAAGGACAAGAGGGCTTCCGTTCCTGCCCGGTCGGCCTTGGCAGCTCCTCCTTAGGATCGTAGGGTAACCGACTTTCTCCTGATTCTTATAATCGTCTGGTGTCTTTTCAAAACCAGACTCCTCGTCGAGGACGTGGAGGTGGTAGGGGCTCTTCCCGAGGCTTCGCGAAGAATCAGCCCTTTTCGTCGGGACGGGAAGCATTTTTCCAGATGACTTCCCGAGTTCGCTTGGAGATCCGATGGGTGGTCGACTTCGGAGGTTTCTTCCGACTTGGAGGTCGATCACGGACGATATCTTCGTCCTCTCCGTGATCAAGAACGGACTTCGGATAGTTCTAGAAGAGCCTTTTCCAAGGGGTTTTATCCGAAATCGATCACCGCCACTTCAGATCCTTTTCAGGAACTTATTTCTTGGACGGACGGGTGAGGGATCACGACTTTCTGTGTCTCTCCCCCGTTTTTTGTGATCCCCAATCGTTCAGGCTCGCTCAGGATGTTCCTCAATATGAAGAGGATCAACAGGCACATCGCAAAGTCACTTTTCAGGATGGACCTTTTAGCCTCTATTCTTCCGGCTCTCGGTCAGGTCGACTTTGCGGTGTCTCTCGACCTGAGCGATGCCTTTTCCACATCCCAATAGACCCTTCGTCGAGGGATCTTTTGGGATTGTGCTATAGGAAAGGAGACTTTTCGCTTCAAAGCCCTTCTTTTGGTCTTTGTCCTGCTTCCAGAGTCTTCACCAGGGTGTTTTCGGCGTTGATGTCTTTCCTCAGGGGCAAGGACCTTCGGCTTTTAGCTTTCTTGGACGATTGGCTTCTCGTCGTCTTTTCGGAGGTCCTGCTTTCACACCATCTTTTGATGTTAGTGAAAACGACCGAGATTTTGGGATTCATGATCAACTGGTCCAAGTCGGAAATTAGTTCCTCCCGAACTCCGATCTACTTGGGTGCCAGTTTGGATATCAAGAATCAACTGGCTCGGCCGAGTCTTGAGTGGATAGAAGCTCTGGTCAGTCTTTACAGGGTCCTCCTGAGCATGCGGAGGGTTCGAGCCGAGGTTTGTTTGAGATGGTGGGGTTTTTTAGGCCAGTATGGTGGACTTCTTGCCAAATTGTCGTCTCTTTATGAGACCTTTCCGGCTGCATCTCCTGCAAGTTTTTCAGGCCGGAACCTCAGCTCCCCTCTGGTCTGGTTTTTCTTTAGCGGTGAGATCAAGAGCTTCTCTCTCCGTGGACGGAAACCGTACCTTCTTCAGGGAAAGAGATTCAAAGACCTCTTCATCGGGTTACAGTGACAACGAACGCGTCTCTTCAAGGTTGGGGGGGGGCCATTGTCCAGGTCGGATGTTTCCGGATCTTGGGGTCCTCCCGAGGCCGCTGCCTCACTTTAACGTTCCTGGAACTTTTGTCAGTTCTGTTCCTTCAACGTTTTCGCGACTTTTGGTGGGCGTTCGGTGTTGATTCTCACGACAACACCTCTCTGAAGGCCTACATCAACAACAGTAGGACACACTCTTTGGAGTTGTCGATGTAGGCGTTCCTCCTTTGGGAATGGTGGCAATCGGGAGGAAGATCGTCCGGTTGCCTCCCATCTCCGGGGGAGGACTATCTGAATAGCAGACTTTCTATCCCTGACAACAGACTTCTCGGTCTTTAACTCCGAGTCAGGGAAGATTCTGCTTTCTTCTGGACGCTTCTCTCGTCTTTGGAAGGGTTGGAAGCGTACGCTTTTCACCATTCAAGTTGATCCCTCTTTTTCTCAGGAGGTTCAGGGAGGATCAGAAACAACGGTGGTCTTGATTGCTCTACTGGCCGGATCCGGCTGGTTTCAGGATCCTTTTGGCTCCTGTAAGCAGGAAGCGCGCTGCCTTAGGCCGTACCGGATTTATTTTCTCTTCCGTTGTCGGGGTTCTAGCATGCGAATCCATCGCACCTTCTTTTAACTGCTTGCCTCTTTCGCAGACGGCTAGGGATGGAAGGCTTTTCAAGACCGAGCAGCTGAGGCTGCTAGTTGGAAGTAGACGAGGTCGACTAGGATTGTATTCTTTTCGCGCCTTGGGGCTTTCCTGGCTGGTACGAACCTCTTGCAGGTCCAGAGAGGCTCCGTTGCTCTTATTGCCGTTTTCCTTATTTCCTCTGTCGATAAGGGTAGGTCTCTCTTCGACGTATTCGAGGGTTTTGGTTGGCTTTTAGGGCCATTTACTGGTTTTTGCTTATGGGGGATCGGTCTCTACCGCCCCACCAGCTCTTGGGCGTTGCTTAGGGCCTTTTTCTTAAAACGCCCTATTTTTAAGCCTTACTCCAGCCTGGAGTTTTCCATAAGTTTTGGAGGCTTTGTCTAAGCACCGTTCGAGCCCTTGAACTTGATTTACTGTTAATCAGTCCATTAAGACAATTTTTTCTCCTAGCATAGTCTCTGGACAAGGGAGTTTCGCTACATGTTTCTCTCAATATCACCTGGTCAATAATTCGTTGGGAGAGATATGTGGTCGTCAGATTTCCTTTCACGTCCTTCATTGCTTTAGACCAAACAGCCTCCGTTCGGAACTCTACGAGATCTTCATTTCGTCCTCTGACGGGGTTCTCATCTTTCAGAAAAACATTTTCTAGTGCCCCGTCATGGGCCCTCTTATGGTTCTTCAGTAGACTGAGAATTTCGCACATCTTCACAGTTAATTTGTTACTTCCCGTGAACCCCATAAAAGGGGTTTCTAGAGATAGTTATCCCGGTGGATAGTCTCCGCATCAAGGCTGCGGAGTGAAGGCCCTTGAAGAGGGAATACTCTTCAAGGCCCTTCAGACCAGGAGCATCAGCTCCTCTTGGGCCCTATTTACTAGGGTAGGGGTGAAGATTTTGCAAGGCGGCCTTTTTGGCGTCTGCAAATTCTTTCAAACTCCTTTTACCTGAGAGAAGGTCGCTTGCTAGTGAGGGTGGTTTTCCCACCGGCACCTCTCAACAGCAGCGGCGTCCTCCATAGTTTCTTACCGTTATGGTTGCCCTCCACTTTTGTCGGTGTGGTCGTAGCAATGTAGCAAATGTTAGTAGATTGTCTGATGAAGTATAATCTATAAAGATTACAATCTAATTTTATTATTTGTACGATATGAAAATATACATTTGCCTACAACCCTCCCTCCGTCCCCCTTTCCGTTGCAACATACGGAAGTTCTTTGGGGCGATAGAGTTAGAGGAAGTGTATAGGATCGCTTTTGCCGCATCCTCGTCAATGGAGGGCGCTATTCAATGGGGGGGGGGTAAATAGGCGAAGTATAAGGGCAAAAATTCGGTGTAATTCGGTTTGGGGCGATTCGAGGTCGAAATAGCAATGGTAGGCAAATGTATATTTCTTATATCGTAAATAATAAAATTAGATTGTAATTTTTATGATTGATGTGAGAATTTGGAATCGAAGAAATTATAGAAATTTACCAAATTATGTTAGGAGTAACATGCACTTGGACTAAAAATGCATAGTATGGGACTACATGTACATGTGCTCACAATTTTCGGGACCCGAACAATGTCATTTTTTGGGGGGTCATATTATCATTATGAAGGCATTTGAAGAGCAATCTTTTCAGTGGAACTTTGTACATATAAATCCTTCCTAAATACCTTGAAAATAATTTGAAAGCTCACAATTATTTTCTTGACCCATGGTTCACCTTTCCCACTACACTAGATTCTCTTTAATTCAAAAGGTTATGGACTATGTGTAGATGAAGGAAGGAGGAAGAAAGGTTTGAAGACAACAATTACCTCTAACACCGTACCCTTTACTGTAAATGCTTCAAATTTTATTTGTCCGAAACAAAGGTGACCTGATATGTGTTTTGCCCTCCTTTTCTCGTGGGCCCGGCAGCCGCTGAGCAGTGCCAGAAGGATATTGCTCTACCCCCCTCAAATTGACGCCAAAGGGGAAGCAGCAACTACCGTTTTTTAAACGTCTTTTTGGTATGACGCGCGCGGGATCGAACCCACGACCTCCGATTATGAGGCGAACGCTCTACCACTGAGCCAACTCAACCTATTTCTAGGGATAGTTGTCCTGGGGGCAATTTTTCAGGGGGTAACTGTTTTGGAATAGTTGTCCTGTTACATTAAGAAAAAGAATAAATGGTGCGTAATATTAGCATTTATTTGCAAAGGTGCTTTGATCAAGTCTGAGGTGAGGTATTTACATATGTATAGTGCATCATAGCAGAAAGGAAAAAAAAAAGAACATTTTGTATATTTTGCCATGTCAGTATCTTTTAAACTCTTTTTTTTACCTTAAGCCCTAGCAAGCAAACCCCCTATTACATAATTTCAAACCTGCGATATCCTTTACAACATGACAACCTTAAGATGTTGTCTGGGTCTGCTTAATTGGATTGGGAGCGGTTACACAATGTTGGTAACATATATATTTATAAAGGTACTCGAATCGACCGAGGCAAATTTGAAAATAGATGGGTCCAGGTTGATAGGATTTTTAGAATACTTAGGAGGGCCATTTTCAGGGAATATTTTTGCCATATTGCATTCCCTGACTCTTCCATTTCAAGCTTTTACAGGCTTATTATATATGGCATAATGGGACTCCACTTGGTAAAATCAACTGACATCCCCTAAATAATTGAAAACCTGCCCAAAAATTTGTTGCGTTTTTAGTCCCCCAAACATTGTTTAACGTGATCATCCAAATGTGCCGTATACTACAATGAATCAACTGGCTTACAACAATTTGTTTTCAGATATGTTCGTTTACTTGCCAGTTTTTGGCCCGAACTAAAAATGGTGTTTGTTTCCCTCTTTCCATAGGGCCATGTGTCATGGGAAGCAGAATGTATCGCCATACCAACAGGTGATTGAGAGACAAAGAATCTGATCCATAGAAACCAGCTTCTGCTGTCAATTTAGAGAAGAAAGAGAACCAGCTAAAACAGCTTACCACCGCACAACAGGTGAGTCTATTATATATATAGGGTGGATTGAAATGATAAAACAGCTTACTAACGCAACAACAAGGGTTGGTGGTATTCTTATATAGGGGTGGATGAAATGATAAAACAGCTTACTAACGCAAAACAGGTGAGTCTATTATTGGTGTAGGGGTGGATGAAATGATAAACAGCTTACCAACGCACAACAGGTGAGTCTATTATTGATGTAGGGGTGAATGAAACGATAAAACAGCTTACTAAGGCCCACAGGTTAGTCCGATTATGTTAGTGGGGTGGAGAAATGATAATACAGCTTACTACACAAACAGGTGAGTCCATTATTATGTAGGGGTGGATGAATGATAAACAGCTTACTAACGCACACAGGTGAGTCATTGTTGAGTAGGGGTGGATGAAAATGATCAATAGAAACCAGACTTATTGCTGTCATTTAGAGAATAAAGAGAATCAACTAAAACAGCTAAATAACAGCAGCAACAAGGTGAGTCGACTATTGTGTGGGGTAGATGAATCCACTATTATATAGGAGATGGATGAAATGAATAAATCAGCTTTCTAATGCACATCAGGTTAGTCATTATTATATAGGGGTGGACGAAATGATCAAACAGGCTTACCAACACGAAAACAGGTTTGTCTATTATTGTACACGGGTGGATGAAACTACCAATCTACAAAGGGCTACTCTACTATTGTTTGAGGGCGGATGAATCCATTTATGTCGTGAGGAATAAAAATGATCAACAGTTACTAATGCATGACATTTGAGTCATTATTGTGTAGGGGTAGCTGAAATGACAACATACAATGGGTTAGTCCACTCTTTTGTAAGGGGCGGATGAAATGATACAATCAAAGGGTTTTTGCAGACCATATTATATTATGAGCCATGTCCTATCCATTGCTGGCTCTTGTATGGTCTGCATAGATTAATGAGAGGAATGAAGCTTTCCTGCTCATCTGATACACTGATGCATGGCTATACAACACTCCTACACTCACTTACATGTACAATTACACTCCATTCCTCTTATAACGAGGTTCCCGGGACAAGACAATAAACTTTACATTATAGTGACATCTTGTTAAACTGACTTTTGCAGTGGCAGATCCAGGATTGAAAATAGAGGAGGCGCCAGGCCCGATAAGGTGTTAGCCGCTGTATTCTTCTGATGTTTAACATGTAAGTCAATGAGGGTTTTAAAAGTAACCTGTGCCCTGCTGGATCCTCCACTGTTTTGTTATTATATTTTAACGGGGGTTTGGGAAAGTTAAGCTTTTTTCCGCGTCAGTTTAAGTGTATTTATGCTTTCTTCTGTAAAAAAGAAAAAGTATGATACATGTAGCTCTATTCTATTTCATCTCTTTTTTTTTTTGATTACTCGCACCCCTGATGTAAGAAAATCTTGTTTTAACAAGAATACACTGCGATTTATTCCCTTATTTCTAATTTTATGTGAATTCAGAATAAACCGTTTCTGTGTCTTTTTTCTCTTTCAGCAACCGACACCCCAGCCTTGGGCGCCAGAGAGTTACTGAGGGCGCTGTCATTATCGACCACCGACAGCACTATCTTATTTAAATAACATTCGTAGATATACAAAGCGTTAGCATAGGTTTTTCTTCAAGAAATGGAGAGGAAGGATTTTTCTCTCTCCGTTATTCTGGTATTAGGTATTGTGATAGACATTTCATTATAAGATGTGTGCAGGGGAGATCTGGCAGAGTTAGGCTAATTTACTCTGTAAACTCAATAACTTCTGTACTTGTGGACATGTTCACGGTACATTAATTTTTTGGCGGATTTCGCACAAAGATTGCCAGGCGCGTATTTTAAAACCTGGCAAATATATGGACTTGCTATCTTATGCATATATATGTACACTGTATTGGGAGGGTTCATTTGCGTGCTTACAAACATGCAGCGTGAATTCAAGAAACTTTGAACATAATTTGAGGCCACTCACGCAAAAAAAAATATAATAATAATAATCAGTGAAAAATTTCAGCAAATTTGTCTGACTGGACTTGCAAATTATAGAGTAAAAAATGGCCAACCTGCACCAAAGCCCTGCAGGTCTCCCCTGCACAAATAAATACACCTGAATTGAATATCTATAAAAATGGAATATAAATTATTTTGAACAATACAACTTGTAAAACAAGAAGTATGAAATGAAGCAAGATTTCTAATTAAAATCTGTTTGGATTAAAATAATGGCTATTACTGTGTAAAGGGGCTGTCCCACTGGAGGCGATCGTTGTTGCGACAACTCGCGATCTTTCTGTTGTGAGTGTGGTAGCAAGTTGTTGTTATAGCCTAGCTTTTAGAGTCGTATGTAGGTTTATAATCACCTTTTTACAGACGAACTCCTTATAATTATGAAATTATCAGGTTGTCGCCACAACGATCACCGCTGTGGGAACAGGCCTTAACTTCGTCAAGTACTGTATAAGCCAATATTTTTCGCGTCCAGATATTTTCGGCGATTTGGACTATTGGGGAAACTTCGCGGGAGACAAAATTGCGCGATTTTGGTGATGACTTCATTACTATAAATAGCCTTGTACTAAGGTGGAAATTTTCGCGATGACCAACTGCGAAATTCGCGAAAATAAAGTCATTGCGAAAATAACCACTTATACACTAGTATTTAAACGTGATATCTCAAAGTTTTGTCAATTCCAGATGAATGGCATGAATCACTGAAACATTTAGGGTAATATTATTTTAGTTGTTACTGTTAAACCCCATATATCAATTCTTCTCTTGGCAGTGAACGAAAACAAGAAGAAAAAAAGGGTGACATTTTATTTCATTCCACCCCTCCCCCTTTGTATGTAGAGCTCTTTAGTCACAGCTTCTCAAATTACATATCGTCTTTTGGGAGCCAGAAGGGCGTATTGCATCTTATAGATGTTCCGTTGGGAGCCAGAAGGGTGTTATTACTGTACAAAGTCAATGGTAATACATGTACGCCCTTCTGGCTCCAAACGAACATCCTTGATCTGCAATAGTGCCCTTCTGGCTCCAAGCCGACGATAATATTTCATAATCATTCAAAAGTATTGTTAAGAATAGCACGTCTCTCATATGATACTGTAGTCATTTGTCTCGACTTTGGGATCGTGGAAAAGTTTCTACTTGTTATGTAGACATAAATGAAGTATTTTTTTTCTTAATAGGGCTTTGTTAGTTCTAAACATTATTGCTGTATTCGTCAATTGGGTTAAACTTGTAATCCTGTCCTTTTATTAATAACTATGGTTTCCCTTTGAATAATGTAATTGCAATGTACATGTACATTGTAAGATGCATTGAGGTTAAATAATATCTTGTCCACATTACAGAAACATTTAGTCTGATTTGTCATTTGTACACCTATTGTAGTACATTTGCATTATTTCCTAACCAAAGTCACTGTCACAATTACATACTTGGTCTATTTTCATTTGGTCGTACGACTACTTGTTCTAATAATCAGATTATCTAATTGTCTTAATTTCTCAGAAAGCCCATGAGTGTCCTCTGAGGTGTTTTGCGCTCTATAGTTTATCACAATATATTTAATATATAGTCAAATTCCCCAAAAAATATTTGTCATTCCAGTCCTGCAAGGTAGTGACCAAGCGGTGTTAGACAGAATGGAATTAGACCAAGTGGGATGAGACCAAATGGGAATTCATGTTTAGACAACTGCACTTTACCACCAAATTCATCATCACAGTTGATTGCAATCAAGTGAGCCTATATTTATACATATTCTGTTATTATTCATTGGGAATTGATTGTAATACAATACATTTGATAACAAACCACAATATAAATATTTTTAAAAATAATATAATAAGACAAAACACACAATTATATTTTGTTTCTCTCATGATTTTATTATCAATAAAATGTATATATCAGAATTACAACATATGTCAAGTAGAAAATCTACATACAGAATCAAAATATC
>CALNVZ010003429.1:3706764-3734408 GCA_940671915.1 Paracentrotus lividus
GTCCAGTAGCAATGGTAGGCATAATGGTTTAGTAGAAGATTGATCTGATTGAAGTATCAGATCATATAAAGACTTAACAATCTAATTTTATTATTTGTACGAATATAGAAGTATACATTTGCCTACAATCCCTCCCTCCGTCCCCTTTCCGTTGCAACATACGGAAGTTCTTTGGGGCAATAGAGTTAGAGGAAGTGTATAGGATCGCTTTTGGCCGCATTCTCGTCAATGGAGGGCGCTATTCAATGGGGGGGGGGTAAATAGGCGAGATAAGGGCAAAATTCGGTGTAAATTCGTTGGGGCGATTCGAGGTCGAATAGCAATGGTAGGCAAATGTATATTTCTATATCGTAAATAATAAAATTAGATTGTAATTTTTATGATTGATGTGAGAATTTGGAATCAAGAAAATTATAAGAAATTTACCAAATTATGTTAGGAGTAACATGCACTGGACTAAAAAATGCATGTATGGGACTACATGTACATGTGCTCACATTTTCGGGACCCGAACATGTCATTTTTTGGGGGGTCATATTATCATTATGAAGGCATTTGAAGAGCAATCCTTTTCAGTGGAACTTTGTACAATAAAATCCTTCCTAAATACCTTGAAAATAATTTGAAAGCTCACAATTATTTTCTTGACCCATGGTTCACCTTTCCCACTACACTAGATTCTCTTTAATTCAAAAGGTTATGGACTATGTGTAGATGAAGGAAGGAGGAAGAAAGGGTTTGAGGACAACAATTACCTCTATACACCTACCCCTTTAACTGTAAATGCTTCAAATTTTATTGTCCGAAACAAAGGTGACCTGATATGTGTTTTGCCCCTTTTCTCGTGGGCCCGGCAGCCGCTGAGCAGTGCCAGAAGGATATTGCTCTACCCCCCTCAAATTGAACGCCAAAAGGGGAAGCAGCAACTACCGTTTTTTAACGTCTTTTGGTATGACGCGGCCGGGGATCGAACCCACGACCTCCCGATTATGAGGCGAACGCTCTACCCACTGAGCCAACTCTTAACCTATTTCTAGGGGATAGTTGTCCTGGGGGCAATTTTTCAGGGGGTAACTGTTTTGGGATAGTTGTCCTGTTACATTAAGAAAAAGAATAAATGGTGCGTAATATTAGCATTTATTTGCAAAGGTGCTTTGATCAAGTCTGAGGTGAGGTACATTACAGTATGTATAGTGCATCATAGCAGAAAGGAAAAAAAAAGAACATTTTGTATATTTTGCCATGTCAGTATCTTTTAAACTCTTTTTACCTTAGACCCCTAGCAAGCAAACCCCCCTATTACATAATTTTCAAACCTGCGTATCATCCTTTACAACATGACAACCTTAAGATGTTGTCTGGGTCTGCTTTAATTGGGATTGGAGCGGTTACACAATGTTGGGTAACATATATATTTATAAAGGTACCTCGAATCCGACCGAGGCAAATTTGAAAATAGATGGGTCCAGGTTTGATAGGATTTTTAGAAATACTTAGGAGGGCCATTTTCAGGGAATAATTTTTGCCATATTGCATTCCCTGACTCCTTCCCATTTCAAGCTTTTACAGGCTTATTATATATGGCATAATGGGACTCCACTTGGTAAAATCAACTGACATCCCTAAATAATTGAAAACCTGCCCAAAAATTTGTTGCGTTTTTAGTCCCCCAAACATTGTTTACGTGATCATCAAATGTGCCGTATACTACAATGAATCAACTGGCTTACAACAATTTGTTTTCAGATATGTTCGTTTACTTGCCAGTTTTTGGCCCGAACTAAAAATGGTGTTTGTTTCCCTCATTTCCATAGGGCCATGTGTCCATGGGAAGCAGAATGTATCGCCATACCAACAGGTGATTGAGAGACAAAGAATCTGATCCATAGAAACCAGCTTCTGCTGTCAATTTAGAGAAAGAAAGAGAACCAGCTAAAACAGCTTACCACCGCACAACAGGTGAGTCTATTATATATATAGGGTGGATTGAAATGATAAAACAGCTTACTAACGCAACAACAGGGTGGTGTATTTTATATAGGGGTGGATGAAATGATAAAACAGCTTACTAACGCAAAACAGGTTGAGTCTAAATTTATTGGTGTAGGGGTGGATGAAATGATAAAACAGCTTACTAACGCACAACAGGTGAGTCCATTGTTGAGTAGGGGTGGATGAAATGATCCATAGAAACCAGCTTATTGCTGTCATTTTAGAGAATAAAGAGAATCAGCTAAAACAGCTAAATAACGCACAAAAGGTGAGTCCACTATTGTGTGGGGGTAGATGAATCCATTATTATATAGGGATGGATGAAATGATAAATCAGCTTTCTAATGCACATCAGGTTAGTCCATTATTATATAGGGGTGGACGAAATGATCAAACAGCTTACCAACACGAAACAGGTTTGTCTATTATTGTACACGGGTGGATGAAACTACCAATCTACAAAGGGCTACTCTACTATTGTTTGAGGGCGGATGAATCCATTATTATGTCGTGAGGAATAAAATGATCAAACAGTTACTAATGCATGACATTTGAGTCCATTATTGTGTAGGGGTAGCTGAAATGACCAACATACAATGGGTTAGTCCACTCTTTTGTAGGGGCGGATGAAATGATACAATCAAAGGGTTTTGCAGACCATATTATATTATGAGCCATGTCATATCCATTGCTGGCTCTTGTATGGTCTGCATAGATTAATAGAGGAATGAAGCTTTCCTGCTCATCTGATACAATGATGAGCTGGCTATACAACACTCCTACACTCACTTACATGTACAAATACACTCCATTCCTCTTATAACGAGGTTCCCGGGACCAAGACAATAAACTTTACATTATAGTGACATCTTGTTAAACTGAACTTTTGCAGTGGCAGATCCAGGATTTGAAAATAGAGGAGGCGCCAGGCCCGATAAGGGTGTTAGCCGCTGAATTCTTCTGATGTTTAACATGTACAGTCAATGAGGGTTTTAAAAGTAACCTGTGCCCCTGCCTGGATCCTCCACTGTTTTGTTATTATATTTTAACAGGGGTGTGAAAGTTAAGCTTTTTTCCCGGTCAGTTTCAGTGTATTTATGCTTTCCTCTGTAAAAAAAAAGAAAAAAGTATGATACATGTAGCTCTTTCTATTTCATCTCTTTTTATTTTTGATTACTCGCACCCCTGATGTAAGAAAATCTTGTTTTAACAAGAATACACTGCCATTTATTCCCTTATTTCTAATTTTATGTAGAATTCAGAATAAACCGTTTCTGTGTCTTTTTTTCTCTTTCAGCAACCGACACCCCAGCCTTGGGCGCCAGAGAGTTACTGAGGGCGCTGTCATTAATCGACCACCGACAGCACTATCTTATTTAAATAACATTCGTAGATATACAAAGCGTTAGCATAGGTTTTTCTTCAAGAAATGGAGAGGAAGGATATTTCTCTCTCCGTTATTCTGGTATTAGGTATTGTGATAGACATTTCATTGATAAGATGTGTGCAGGGGAGATCTGGCAGAGTTAGGCTAATTTACTCTGTAAACTCAAATAACTTCTGTACTTGTGGACATGTTCACGGTACATTAATTTTTTGCGGATTTCGCACAAAGATTGCCAGGCGCGTATTTTAAAAACCTGCAAATATATGGACTTGCTATCTTATGCATATATATGTACATGTATTGGGAGGGTTCATTTGCGTGCTTACAAACATGCAGCGTGAATTCAAGAAACTTTGAACATAATTTGAGGCCACTCACCGCAAAAAGAAAAAATATAATAATAATAATCAGTGAAAATAATTTCAGCAAATTTGTCTGACTGGACTTGCAAATTATAGAGTAAAAAATGGCCAACCTGCACCAAAAGCCCTGCCAGGTCTCCCCTGCACAAATAAATACACCTGAATTGAATATCTATAAAAATGGAATATAACATTATTTTGAACAATACAACTTGTAAAACAAGAGTATGAAATGAAGCAAGATTTCTAATTAAAATCTGTTTGGATTAAAATAATGGCTATACTGTGTAAAGGGGCTGTCCCACTGGAGGCGATCGTTGTTGCGACAACTCGCGATCTTGCTGTTGTGAGTGTGGTAGCAAGTTGTTGTTATAGCCTAGCTTTTAGAGTCGTATGTAGGTTTATAATCACCTTTTTACAGACGAACTCCTTATAATTATGAAATTATCAGGTTGTCGCCACAACGATCACCGCCTGTGGGACAGGCCCTTAACTCGTCAAGTACTGTATAAGCCAATATTTTCGCGTCCAGATATTTTCGCGATTTTGGACTAGTTGGGGAAATTCGCGGGAGCAAAATTTCGCGATTTTGGTGATGACTTCATTACTATAAATAGCCTTGTACTAAGGTGGAAATTTTCGCGATGACCAACTCGCGAAATTCGCGAAAATAAAGTCATTGCGAAAATAACCACTTATACACTAGTATTTAAACGTGATATCTCAAAGTTTTGTCAATTCCAGATGAATGGCATGAATCACTGAACACATTTTAGGGTATATTATTTTAGTTGTTACTGTATAAACCCCATATCAATTCTTCTCTGTGGCAGTGAAACGAAAACAAGAAGAAAAAAAGGGTGACATTTATTTCATTCCACCCCTCCCCCCTTTGTATGTAGAGCTCTTTAGTCACAGCTTCTCAAATTACATATCGTCTTTTGGGAGCCAGAAGGGCGTTATTGCATCTTATAGATGTTCCGTTGGGAGCCAGAAGGGTGTTATTACTGTACAAAGTCAATGGTAATACATGTAACGCCCTTCTGGCTCCAAACGGAACATCCTTGATCTGCAATAGTGCCCTTCTGGCTCCAAGCCGACGATATATTTCATAAATCATTCAAAAGTAATTGTTAAGAATACACGTCTCCATATGATACTGTAGTCATTTGTCTCGACTTTGGATCGTGGAAAAGTTTCTACTTGTTATGTAGACATAAATGAAGTATTTTTTTTCTTAATAGGGCTTTGTTAGTTCTAAACATAATTGTCTGTATTCAATTGGTTAAACTTGTAATCCTGTCCTTTATTAATAAACTATGGTTCCCTTTGAATAATGTAATTGCATGTACATGTACATTGTAAGATGCATTGAGGTATAAAAATATATCTTGTCCACATTACAGAAACATTTAGTCTGATTTGTCATTTGTACACCTATTGTAGTACAGTTTGCACTTAATTTCCTAACCAAAGTCACTGTCACAATTACATACTTGGTCTAATTTTCATTTGGTCGTACGACTACTTGTTCTAATAATCAGATTATCTAATTGTCTAATTTCTCAGAGAACGCCATGAGTGTCCTCTGACGGTGTTTGCGCTCTATAAGTTTTCACAATATATTTATATTATAGTCAAATTCCCAAACAAATATTTGGTCAATTACCAGTCCTGCAACCGGTAGTGACCAAGCGGTGTTAGACAGAATGGAATTAGACCAAGTGGGATGAGACCAAATGGGAATTCATGTTTAGACCAACTGGCACTTTACCACCAAATTCATCATCACAGTTGATTGCAATCAAGTGAGCCTATATTTATACATATTCCTGTTATTATTCATTGGGAATTGATTGTAATACAATACATTTGAATAACAAACCACAATATAAATATTTTAAAAAATAAATAAATAAGACAAAAACACACAATTATATTTTGTTTCTCTCATGATTTTATTATCAATAAAAATGTATATAAGAATTACAACATATGTCAAGTAGAAAATCTACATACAGAATCAAAATATCAGTGAGTGAATTACTGGTGCACGTATGAAGAGGTCATTTCCAAAAGGTACTACATCTATATTTGTTAATTCAGAGAAAAAAAAAGTTTTTTATTTTTTCATCGATAGGAGTGTCTGTTTGGAACTAAACTTTTACAGATTGTTCTACTCTATGATACTAAAGGGAAACCAGTCTAACAAAAATCTAGGTCTGCAAGTTTTTCTGTAAATGAGTTTTTAATTTTTTATTCTGATGGATGTAGTACCTTTTGGAAAACATGTCTCAGAGTATGTAAATTGCCATGTATCTCAGCATTTTCTCTATTCAAAAAGGAACATTTTGTACTATTTCATATCGTTTGAAATAGATGCCATGTTTAAAAAAAAATCAAACGTTGCATTGAGTACATAAGTTTTCAAATTTTCACTGATGCTCTGGCGAACCCAGCCAACTATGCATTATTTACATGCCATAAAAACAAATACATGGGGCTACATAAAAAAGGATGCAGTACCTTTTGGAAAGGAAATGACTTTTGAAAGTAATTTTTTTTTTCACCCTTCCCATTGAAAATTCATGTTTCTGTGAGTAGAGGTGCTAAAAATGAGTAGATTAATGTAAAAAAAAAAATTTTGATGGAAAATGGATGCAGTACCTTTTGGAAATGAACTCTTCATATATGAAATTCTACAATGTGATAAACAGTCAACTCCTGTTACAACAAGCGCAGAAGAAATAAAACTTCATAATTTAGCATGCAAATCTGTGCTAATTGTAGCAGGGGTAATCGAATGAATAGGGACTTGTATTGCTATACATTATATAATGTTCTTTACTCACAAAGACCTGCACTCTTAAGTAGTTAAAATAAGGCTATAGTAGTCCACTAAAATATCACTTAAAATAGTACATTTTTTCTTGTATAGATCAAACATTTCAGGAATATCAAAACAAATAATTATTTCTAACTCGCAAAGATATGCACTTTTCCAGTAGTTACAATAAAGCTACAATAGTCTACTTAGATACTTCGGTAGATTTTTAAAAAAATATTAAAAAAAACACCCAAATAATTATGAACTTTAACTTTCAGTTCATTCAATGCAACAACATGCATATTTACAATATCAATAAAATATAATAATTCATCTACAATACATGAAGGATCTAATAAAATATACATTGCTCTTCCATTTTATATCAAAACATGTTATCATCTCAACTTATCTCCAATTGCACTTTTCACTAAAGATGAAATGGAATAGGGATACAAAATTTGCTCCAGCAAAAACTGTCTAAACATACATTTAGGGTACCGTTACGTTTGCAATAGGGTTTAAATTCTGTTTTGGATTAGGTAAAGTGTTTGATCCAGGGCTGAAGATAGTCATTCAATTTGTTTGCAATTGACGGCAGAGCAATTGTGGCCAGAGAAAACAGTATTCAATGTATTTATTCCATTCTTCAATCTTTCCATTCATATTACATGCAAATCAGGATAAACAGAACTGTGAATGCTGAATACAATATTGTCTAGAATTTCTAAAAGGATGAAAACATTCTATCAATTAAAAAAAGTACTGGTGACATACTGCATTATATAGGAAAAAGGACCAATAATTATGTCAGTGTGTTAGAAAACAGTGAACTCCTGTCATAACGAGGTACAGTTGCTCTGGACAAATGTCTTTTTAAACAAAATCTTATCCTTATTATAATTTGGCTAATCTTGAGTGTCTGTCCGCCTTCTATAATACGGCGCTCCTCTCTGATATTTTCCACTCAATCGAGCGTGAATTTTTTGTAAACATGGTCAAATTGTTTGTACATGTAACTTGTGGGGGGTTATTTGTGGCATCTACGATGTGTTCTTACAAAAAAGGCCACACCCATTCCCCCCCCCCCCCATGCTGCTAAGGGTAAATCTGCTAGTATAAGCAGGTCACTTAAAAATGGGGTAGGTACATTTTTTTTTCCTGATCACACATACAGTTGCCCAAACAATGGATATAGACATGTACATGATGTTCAAAAATAGAAGGGAAAAGTTGTAACACACTGCAAAGCCTCGCCACAGGCGGAGCGGCCAAAAACAATGGACAATTTTTGGATGTTTCCATTGTGCTCACTTGGAATTACAGAATGAAATTCTGTAATAATAATAATAATAATACATTAAATTTATTAAGCGCTTAATACATCGCTATCAGATTAAAAAAAAGAAAGAAAGAAGTTGGGTAGGCAATATTTTAAGGGGTCAGGGAAATTACACCCTTCAAAACATTTTGCTTGTTTGTTTGTTTTTTTTTGTTTATTTTTAAAATTTTATTTCATTTATTTTTTTCGGGTGGGGTGGGGGGGGGGGGGAGGGGGCTTTATCATTCATCTGTTCTGGGAGTTCTCTATTTCATATAAGGTATGAGGTTAGCAATAAACCATTCATCCGTGAACTGAAGATGATCTCCAGTGGTTTCGAGGAAGACAAGTTTCTTATCAGCGTCCATCTGCTTCAAACCAAGCTTATCCTGATGACGGAGAAGAAACAAATGAACAACATAATATTAATAATAGTCACATTTATAGTGCATTTCCAGAGAGAAGAAGAACAAAAAAGATCAGGATGATATTAATAATAGTCTATATTTTTATTTATACAGACTGTATATATATATATATATATATATATATATATATATATATATATATATATTTTTTTTTTTAATCATACAGTCGTGGAAAAATAATTTGGGTATAAAATCTTCTCAAATCTAATACCAAATTAAAGCCCACATATTCTTCTTGCTGATGCACTTTGTTTTGTATAATTTGGTTTTGTCAAACAAAAGTTATGCTAAATTTTTGGTGAAGAGGAGCTAATCAAAATTACATCCATCTATTGTTCCGTAGCACTGAAGTCATGGTCAATATATGCGAAACCTAGAGCCATAAAAAAGCATGTGCAAAATAGATTTTTTTTTGATAATAGAAAACTGATTATTTCTCAAGATCTATGGCACTAAATGAGATTCAAAAAGTTGCAATTGCCGATAGTGCTATGATGTATGACTGTGGGGAAATCCCTGAAAATCTTACAAAACCACACAACCAGTTCAGAGTTTCAATTGACCATTAATAAGGAAGATTGAAACCGAAAGACAAGCAATAATTATCAGAATCTAAATGTTTAAAAGGGAAGTTCACCCTGAAATTTAATTGCTTTGTAAAAATGCAGAAAAATAAAAGAAAAATATGAGTGAAGGTTCGAAGAAAATCCAATAAGGAATAAAAATATTATGAATTATTGAAATTTTGATTTTGTGACGTCACTTACAAGCTGCCTTCCCATTGCATTGTGTACATTGTGTATGGAAACCCTTAAATCTGTCTTTTACATACATGTAGTTTTAAACCTTACACTTTAAATCCAGAGAACAAGATTTCTAATTATTACAGACCAGAAGTAAGTACAAGAACAGTGGAAAAGAATGTATATTTAGGAGAGCTAAAAACAGTGAATAAACACATGTATGTATAAGACACCACTAACAACAATAAAAACAAACAAATGAATGGAGACAATTCAAAATAATTTGAGATTTCTATGCGCACATGTGATTAGGATAACAGGATTTTGTTATAATGAGGTACTGTAATGGCGGAAATATTCGCGGTATATTAATTTTCACGGAATTCGCGCACAGATCCTAAGGCGCGCATTTCAAAACATGCGAATATATGAGCATGCTTTCTTATGCATGCTTTGAATTGAACGTAAATGTTAAGAACCCGAAAATATGTTTTGAGGCCTCAAAGCGCGAAAAATTAATCGCGCGAAAATAACAGTGAATACGGTATTTTGATTGGTCCCTAGCACCTCATATTAACAGGAGTGGACTGTAATTAAAAAAAAATAATAAAAAGGAAATATGTTTACCTGAATGTACAACTGGCTTTCTCTGAGGGTGTATAGCTTAGATGTAGTTCCCGCCATGTAGTATCCAAACCACTGCAGAGAATAATAACCAATATATCAAATGTACCTAATATGATAATAATAATAATAACAGTTGCGATTTATACAGTGCGTCCCAAAAAGAACTATACACTTTTGAAATGGCTACCAAATAAAACAAAATATGGTTCTTGGGGAAACAGTTAAGATATATATAAAGCTCACATCCTCAACTATCATTATGAAACAGAAATGCCTTTGTATGGCACACCAGGAGGGATTCAAGCAATAATGGAATATATCAGCTAAAAAGACAAAAATAAACTGAAGTCAAAGCATCAATTATATAATAATAAGAAACAATTCATATCTAAGCGTTTTACAATTATTATAACCCTGGTCATAGGATGCTTGTTAGTCTTTCTGACACCTGTCCAATCCCAAGGGATCATTTCAAATCATGTCAGCCTCTACGGCGCACTCGTTTCATTTATACCGGGTACCCAATTGGCACCTGGGTGGGGAGAAGCATACATGTAGATAAAACGCCCATGCCCTAGGACGCAAGTGCCATACTGGGGATTGAACCCACGGTACTAGCCTTCTCACTCAAATGATGCGACCACTAGACTATGACACATCTGAGTAAAGGTTAGTATTACATGTAGAATCCAATCTAATGTACAGAATAATAACCACATACCAGTAAAGTTTAAATGTACATGTTCATACATACATTTACAAGTAAATAATATATTGCTCTATTCTGGGCCCTTGTTGTCTCCATCTTTCTTTTAGGGTGTGAGGCATGGACATTTCAGAAAGAGACCGACAGAAAGAATACAGGCTTTTGAAACCAGATTCCTGAGGAAGCCACTTGGCATCTCCAACAGAGAGCACAAAACCAACAAATATGTATTAACCACAGTCAAAAACCTAGTGGGCCCCCAGCAACCTCTACTTGCAACCGTCAAGCGACGTAAGCTAGCATGGTTTGGTCACCTCACCAGACACAACAGCCTGTCAAAAACCATTCTACAAGGCACAGTTGAAGGTGGACGCAGAAGAGGACATCAAAGGACAAGCTGGACGGAAAACGTAAAGACATGGACTGATATGACAGTGCAAGAACTGCTGTCGACTACAACTGACAGGAAGGCATGGAGGAAAAAATTTGCTTCTTCGGCTTTCAAATCCCCCCAACGACTCCGGGAGAGTCAAGGGATTGATTGAGTGAGTGAGTGATTGGTGTAGCATGCAAATATTTTTCATTATCACTCGATAGATGGATGGGCCACGTGTTGAGAAGGGAAGATGATGAACCTGTGAAAAGAGCATGGGATCTGGAAATGGATGACATAAGAGGAAAGGGAAGACCAAAGTTTACATGGAAAGATATGGTGAAAAAGGAAAGCAGTAAGGTTGGTCTGAACGAGGAGGATGCTCAAGATAGAGAGAAGTGGAAGGAAGGAGTGTTATCATGGAGCAAGAGTCAATAACACATCTAAAAGGGAAAAATGCTGACTGAAATAAATGATGATGATGATGATGATCATGATGATGATGGTGATGATGGTGATGATGATGATGATGATGATGATGGTGATGATGACGATGGTGATGATGATGATGATGATGATGATGATGATGATCATGATGAAGGTGATGATGATGATGTTGATGATGATGTTGATGATGATGATGAAGGTGATGATGATGATGATGATGGTGATGATGATGATGATGACGGTGGTGGTGGTGGTGATGATGATGATGATGATGATGATGATGAAGATGATGATGAAAGTTAATCTGATTTTCTTACCTCCGATTCTTTTGGTTCAACCATGGTATCGTTACCAAACATGACCATCACAAACTTGTTGAGTTTCACCAAGTTCTTCTTGTACGTTTGATTCACATACTACAAGGGAAAACAAACACATTTCATTACATACAATGTAATTACAGAGAACCTGGTTTGCAAGAGGCATTAATTTGGCTGGGGTCCCCCTTCTTCAACCATTTTTGCAATATATATTTTTGACGCAATAATCTATGAGCTTTATCTTTAAAGTCTTGCGAATCTTTTTTTTAGACCAAATTTCCAGATCTGGAGTAATGCATAATTTTGTACCTGTGTGTCAGACCAAAAAACTGCTCAAAGAAGTGAGTTTATGTATATATACTCTACATTGTCAATACAAATGCCATTTTCAGCTGAAATGCACTATGTGTGTTTATTTTTTTATTCTATTGAAGAAAGTTATTTAATTGGAAACTATTCATAATACCCAAAATACATGTATGTCACTGGCAAATTTAATTGAAAACAAAGCAATGAATATAGGAAAAGGTTGAAAACAAGGAAACTTATAAGTAAAAAAAAAAGAGATTATTGCATAAGATACCTGTTTTAATTTCAGTTTCCAAACAGAATATATCTTACGTTTTCCTGATTGATTATGGCTATGAACTTGCTGACTTCCCGGTACTCGGCTTCATTGAGAGGGTCATGCCAGTACTGGGCCTGAACAAGACTGAAAGAGCAACACACACAGAATAAAGGAAAAAGAAGATTTTGTAAATTTGATTCATCTAGTACTTGCAAGGGGGGTCTTCCCACGAAGCCGAGGGCCCACAAGGCCAAGGGTCCACGAGGCCGAGCAGTATATAGCAAAATACAATATGAGAAAAATCGGCCTCGTGGACTCTCGGCCTCGTCGACCCTCCATTTGCAAGGAGGATATTCATGACTCAAAATCAAGAGTCCGACAACAGTTGCTATGAAATAACTTTATTTAAAATTTACACCATAGACCCAACTTCAAACCCAACTCTTATCCAGACCTAAAACTTAATACAATATTGAAGCCCAGTAACCCCATTGATGGATAAAATACAAGTTTGATCGTTGCTATAATGCATGAATCATATAGGGGGGAAAATGCTGATAATACAGTGAACATGCACAAAACATTAAAATTTTGTGTTACATCAAAAATTTCTTTTCATTTATCTTTCACTCTATAGCCACTATCTGTAGAAAGCCCCCCCCCCTTTTTCTCTCTCTTCCCCCCCCCCCTCTCTCTCTCTCTCTTACTTTCAGGGATGTTCACCCTGAAATTTATTGGGTATTTAAAAAAAGCAGAAACGTAACAGATACAATAAAAGTAAAATAAAAGAAATGAAAGTACTTACTTGTCTTGGACAAACCTTTCATCAGTGATGAAAGTGGAGAAGTTGTGGGAGGAAAATAAGGAAAGTGTTAATGACATTACACAAGTAAAAGACCTATCAGGAACAGAACTAATTTCACCAAAACATTCACCAAAGTTGTATATTAAAATAAAAAAATATGGCTACATCATATGTGGCAAATTTCATTGTACAGAGCCTTATGGTTTACTTTTGTATAAACGTTCATTGTAAGGCACTATACGAGTAAGATATGCTGGAGAGAAGTTATTAATTAATAGAAATAATTTGAAAGAAAAAATGAGCCCCTAAACATTTTACTGTGGTAAAATATTTAGCCATATACATTTGTACCATGCAGAAGGAATTAATTAATCAGGTTTAAATAAAATAGTTTAAATATGGCATTGCACAAATTGTTTTCTGTGATTTATGTTTTTTAATGTGGAAATAAAATGACAGGAAATGAAATCACTTTATTACTTATTATGTGGCATGAAATAATGCTTAGGAAATGGATTTTCCAGGGTTTCCTCTTCACACATTAGTGAGCTTTCGCTGGACTACGGGGAGTTTATCTAGAACGTTAGCATAAAAGAGGGCACTATTTTCAAAATGCCTGCAAATCCTCGTTTTCTATCTTCTTCAATAACTTTGAATAAAAGTTTCCAATGGTAACCGCACATGTTCCCTTTGGCTTGTGAGATATTGTAACGTCTATTGTTGCAATACGAATTCAATCAAAAGGCTACTTTACTGGGGATACCTAGTTCTTTCTTTTTTTTCATACCAAGGTTTTATTGTGTCAAATGCGTCTATGCGTATAACAGCTGACCTAAAACATTGCTGATATGAAAAGAAATAACCTACCGCCCTGCCATTATGATTAGTCAACTCAAAGTATGCTTCTTTTATGTTTTAGCAAAGGGGGAAATGCCTGTATACATTCCTATCAAAGCGCTCGCTTATTGGCTTATAACCGGCTCTCCGCTGAGAACCTATACGTTCAACGTTTTGGGAGAACGTACATTTCCCCAAAATAGCGTTGTAGATTTTGACAATGGGGAGCTATCTCTTGTAGCTAGGGGAAACCCTCGTTTGTGCACACGAAAACTTGTAATTTAAACGCTTGCCAGCCGTTTCTAGCAAATACCAGTTTTACACAGTCACTCCTTTTCCTGTACTAACAGTATGCAGGAGTTTGGGTTTTGAGCTATTTTGAAAATAAAGCCTTTCATAATGCTAACGTTCTAGATTATCTCCTCCGTAGTCCAGCGAAAGCACCCTATTATTACATGAATGGACGGCATGAACGAACCCCTCAGATTATATTTTTGCAAGCACCCAGAAAGTCACTAAAATCCTTTAAAGCGAGAGCAAACTGACAATATTACATATTATGCAAACGCTTGTTTTCCCAATTGCATTGTATGGATGTGAGACATGGTCGGTGGGAATGGCTGATAGGAAAAAAATATTAGTGTTTGAGATGTGGTGTTGGCGGAGGATGCTGAGAATATCCTGGACGGAGCATAAGACAAATGAATACGTACTTAACCAAATTGGGCAAAAACCTACGGTGGTTAATAAGATAGATCGTAGTAAATTGCAATATTTTGGTCATATATGCAGACGACAGGATGATAACATTGAAAAAATAATTATGCAAGGTTGCATTGAAGGTAGTCGGAGACAAGGCAGACAGAAACTGAGATGGACAGATGGCATAAAACAATTAACAGGCCTCTCCCTAGTTGCAGCTCATCGCCTGGCACAAGACAGAGCAATTTGGAAAAGCATCATCAACAGGGTCACAAAGGGTCAGACATGACCTGTATGACATCGATCGATCGAAACTGACAAACACTCTCATTGAATATGTGTTATAAAAAAACTAGTCTTAAACCGCATCTGTTGAGATATGTTCGTATAAATTGGCTGATACAATGTAGTTTCATTTAAGTATAAAGACATCAAAATGTTTTGAGGGAAAAAGTACTTTTATTTGTAACTTTGTAACATAATATTTTTATTATTGCAGTATGAATGTATTGAGTAGTGAAAAAGTGTGCTATCATTCAAGTGGGTCTGTATCATTAGAGTGTATGAAGGAAGTGCCTAAGTCTGCACACCTAAAATTTGACCTCAATTTCAAATGCTCCAATAAAAAGTAAAGTATTATTTTACGATTCATCAATGTTATTCCATTCTTCATATTCTATTGATCAATGAAGCAAAAAAAAATTCAAGAATCAATTTACAAGAACAATGTTTTTTTTTTACGATTTTTCGAAGGGCTGTCATTTTGTGTTGCAGAATTGAATAGTGCCCATGTCTGCACACTACACTGTAACTCATTTTGCATGCAAATCAAGCGCACGCAATTTTTTGACTTTCACTTTTTGAGAATGGTTGAAATTTTCAGGGTAGCAAATATAACTTGCTGAAAACCATTTTTAATAATTTTTTTTCGCAGTTTTTTGTATAAAAATGGATTGTTGAGGTTATTAAAGATTGCAGGTTGATATTAGTTAGGGGATTTGTTCTATAAAATTTGCGCATTTACCTGGGTGCGCAGACATAGGCACTGCACAGACTTAGGCACTCTCACCATACTGCTCAGAATGTTGCATAATGGGTAAGGACTTGGGGCAGATTAGATTAGTAGAAATAAAAACATACATGCCATGCTTGGGATCAGAGCTAAAAGCTTCTACTCACTCTTCATAAGCTCCAAGGTTGAGCAACTTTCTTGCAATATCACAGAGTGTGGAGTTATCACCCGGACATCTTGGAAAACCATAGACACCTAAAAAAATTTCAGAAAGATACACTAACTCATAACTATGTTATGAAAGAGAAAAACAATGTATGGCCATGTATTTTTGAACTCGCCCCCTTTAGAATAGAATAGAATAGAATAGAATAAAATAAAACTGGTTTATTTATTAAAAACACATCAAACAAGCAGCTCGCAGGCTGAAAATGTTCAATTAACAATGTGAATGATAGTACTTATCTAAAACAAATATTGTTTGAGAAATTATGATAATTTGAGAGAATTATAATTATTTTCAAGATATAATACATCATTTTGAAAAATAAAACCAGCTTAGATAAAAGAAAAAAGGAAAAAAGATCTCATTTAAAATTGCAACACTAGTGAGATAATTCATAATACTGGTGCAATATATCGGGTAAAATAAGTAAAAGTATATATATTGCATATTTATATCGGTATATATTTATAAACTAGTCTACTTTTTTGCCAGCTGGGCTGGCACCTTTACGTTTGTGGCTTGCGTTGAGCTGCGGATTGCCCGAAGGCAGACAAATGCAGTCAAAGGCAACACAACGAGCTAGAATGAGCTAGAACAAGGTAAATGGACAGACAAACGCAGAGGTCTTACATTTTAGCTTACTCGTTTGAAATTTTGTTAACATCCGCAACTAAACGAGCTTAAACGCAATAAAGGTCAGCAGGAGTTGAAATATATTTAGCGAGTGAATAAAAAATGAGACGAGCTAGAGCGAGCAGCTAGCAAGCAACCAACAAATCATGAACGAGTTACACATGCAACATTGCGAGCAAACTTTGTATTGAATCCTACCGCTTCGAACAAAAGTAAGCTAGAGCGAGATAAAAAGCAAGCAACCATACTAGACTGCCATTTTTCAAAACATTTACAAGCTACATCAAGGTCCATACGCAACAGTGGGAGTGCTTCCGAAAATGTTGCTGCTTTAGGCTATTTTGGGCTGATTTCTGCTAACGCAGCTGAACGCAGCTGCAAACGCAAAAGTGTGAGCCAGGCTTTAGTGTTATGCAACCTAATTTTTTTTTTTTAATGTGCAACTATGAGATCAAAGTGGTCATGACTTTAGAAATATACACTCTAACTTTGAAAAAAAGTATGTGTTTCTTATAAGGGATACTTCCTAAAGATTTCAAATTTGTTTACATAATTACAGGTAAATGTATGATAGCACTTTTATCTCCCCTTCAAACTACATGCACATGTACATCAGTGTGAGGAAAATATCCCTCTATTTAGCAGAGCTAATCTAAAACAAATCCAATCTTTTTGGGTGCTGCTTTCAAAATACATGTGGAAACATATAAATACAATACCTTGGTGTTGACCTCCAGCTGATATAAGGTTGTGCATGGGAGGATTGGGACACATTTGGGCTACGGCTCTCCTACATACACACAAAATAGAATTCAAGACAGGTTTTTGGTTTAAAAAAAAAATATATACATATATATATATATACATATATGTGATCAGACTTGGTGATTTACGTATGCGGCTCTCCTTCATAATTAAGATATAGTTGAGATCAGAAGTGAACATAAGAAAGGCCGTAGCAAGATTTACTTGGTAAAAATCTTGCTACGGCCTTTTTTATCTTCACTTCGGATCTCAACTATATATATACATGTATATATATGGGCAATTCCACGGTAACGGAATTACAATTCAGAGCAATTTTGCTCACTGTTTTTCATAGTATGAATTAAATCTATGATCTAGATATTTCTGAATACTTTAATATGTTCCAGAGTTCCATCTGCTACGATACAGAAACAAAATTTATGAAATATCATGTACAAAGAAAATGCCAGCAGGAGTAATACGTCGGTAACGGAATTACGGCAGAAAATGGACCTTTTTTTGGACCTTCAACTTTGAAATGAATTTCTCTGAAATTTGAAATATATTTTGAAGTAATTGTACTAGATTTCTATTACCTGTTGTGTTAACTTAATCTTGAGAATATTTTTCTCTAGTGTAAGTTATCAGTTAATACATAATCAATAGCGTTTCCAAAAAATGCAGTGGTAACGGAATTACGAAAATGGTAACGGAATTACGCCTTCTGAATTTTATATGGAAAATTAGCCATTTTTAAATATCAGATTAGCTGAAATGCATCCACAGTGTTACTTTATGGTGTAAAGACCTATTAAAACCAAACTACAAGATAAAACAATGCTAAACTAGAAACCAAACTGTAAAAATACATAATTAGGTTGTTTATTTAGTTACACAATGTGAAATTTTTATCAAATTAAGTGTACATGTCACCCAAATTGATGTTGGTCTTTCTCGACACAATCTGTGTTGTTAATCAACCTGCTATAAGCCAAAATTAATAGTCACATATTCTCCCTGAAGGGCCAGAAATCTACTTAAGAAGTGTGGTAACGGAATTACATCATTGAGGCTGCTTGGTCACTAAACTACAAATATTCCAAATAACAGTAATCATCCAGTGGAAATCTATGGCAATGATGCATTTGATGCATGTAACAATTAAAAAAGGACCCTTTTGCAATAAAAATACAGTGCCATTTGGTTATATGTAAACCAAACTACATGTAGAGTATACAGGAACCTAACCCCAGGTACTATCCCACAGTAAAGTTACGCACCGTTTAACATTAGCATGTGCCCCACTGAAAGGGCAACCAGATTCCACCCTCGGGCAACTAAAGTTTGGAAGAAATGATCGAAGTAGTTACCCAAACTTGTCAACCACATTTTTAGCTGGGCTAAGGGACTATGATGTAATGTAATTTTATATTTGGCCTATCATTATTTTTGCCCCTTTAGAATAGGTTAAATTATCAATAGCCCTTCATTGTAAATTACATTCTAAGTTCATATGAAAATAAAATCTTCAATGTTAATAATTGTTTGTTTTTTTCCCACAGGGCAACCAGATTGTTAATTTGTGCAACTGTTTTGGAGGAAAATCAAACATTTGGTTGCCCTGCATCCTGGGCAACAACTAAAAAATGTAATTGTTTAGCGTTTGAACTGTTCAAGGAAAAAGTTCAAATAATGTTTGTTCTTGTATTTCTTTCTTTCTTTTTTCTTTTTTTTTTTTTTTTTTGGGGGGGGGCAGATAATTATCTATATGACAGAAACTGGCCTAACAGCAGTTGGTTGAAGTATCAAAATATTGTGCATTTCGGCCTGTAGATGGTCATGTAGATTTTTTTTTTTTTAATTCAAAGTTATGATCCTTATCCAAGTAACAATGTGGAATTTTTATCAAATTAATTGTACATGTACATGCATCTCAATTAATGAACATATATGTCTCTTCATACAGTCTGTGTTGTCAATCACCCTGTTACTACATGTACCTAAAATTAATTGTCACATATTTTCCCTGAAACTACAGTAAATAAGTAATAAACGGAATTACGATATTGTAACTGCTTGATCACTTTACCTACAAAAAATTAAAATTACAGTAATTATCCAGTTGAAATCTGTGATACTGTAACATGTACAAGTACATAAAAAACACTTTCTTTGCAATTGTAATTCAAATTATTATAATCCAATTTTAGGTTCATGTATACAGGTAGTATAAAGGAAAATTAACCATACTTTCAAAAAAGTACATACATGTACAGTGTACTCAATGAAAACATCCTCTTATCATTTTTCTTTTTTCTTTTTACTTTTTGGGGGACTTTGGTCAGCTAAAAACTCAGGATAAAAAGCAAAAGTATCATGCATGATGTGTCTCTGTTATTGTATGGTGTAAAAAGTACATTGTACAAAGTATGTAGATCATTAGAAGTCCAAGTGACAATCATACTAACAAATCATTTAAAGTTGTGACAATATATGCAGAACTACAAAGTTAAACAGCTGGCAAAAATCTATGTGCAGGAGTTCATCTCTGATATAAAACTAAAAGATTACTGGCAAGTTCATGAACATATATGTATGTCATTGAAAAAATGAATGTATCATTTAATGAGAATACATCTTTATGTACATTTGTTGCTCTTTGAGGGTATGAATGAAATTTAAGACCAAAGAATAACTTCAAAGACCTCTACTTTAGGCCAAACAGACTTCTGTGGAGCAATTCCCCCCCCCCCCCCAAATATTCTATTTTGAGATTACCATTACTAATCCCAGCATCCACCACTAGCCCTATAATTTTTTGGGCATTTGATTTTATTTTTTTGAAGTACTTATTTTTCACCTAATGTCGTCAACGTTGTCAATTTCACTGAGATTCTCATTGTCCTTGTCACTGTCTTCAACTTAACATTTGCAATAGAAATTGGCTCTTCATTGGCTTCAGCTGCTCCACCTTGCAACTTGCAACTGAAACTTGTCATACACCTTAAGGCTGACATTCTCAATTTTTAATTTCAGGCCTCACAACAAAGATGTTATACACTTGTAATTCCGTTACCGTTGTAATTCCGTTACCATGTAATTCCGTTACCAATATTTTCATATGAAAGAGTTAAAGTATTAAATATTTTGCTGTTTGGGGTTTTAAGGAATCAAACAAAGTAAGAGAATTTACAATTACACAATAATTCAGCAAACCATTACTTCTTAGCAAAACTTTTCTCTAAAAATTGGTAACGGAATTACGGAAATTTGGAGCAAATTTTGTCATATTGATTCCGCCAAAAAAGGATCCAGCTCTGGTAATTGTTTTACAATATAGGTTTGTGATCTACTTACCTCCATTAATGCAAAGAATGCAAAGGAATAAGGGTAAGGATTAGTGATTTATTGAATATTAATCAAATTGGGTCATGTTTTCGATTTTCAAGCATAGAAAAATCACTGGCGTTCCAACGAAAATTTCAGAAAAACTATTCAAGTTATTCACAAAAGGTTTTCTGTTCCTAAAAATATAGGATGTTGTCTATGTAAAACACATGCTTCATTTGTATTTGACACACTTTCAATTTTCCCACTTTTGCCCCTTCTCATGTGGAATTGCCCATATATATATATATATATATATATATATATAATATTAAGCCAATGACCAATTATTCATTACACAATTGAGCATTTTGATATACAGCTGCACACAGGAATGTTTGGGAAAGGCATTTTTCTGATGTTGATTTCTAACATATTTTTTGTGGATATTTTAAATAGGACATATAGAGGATACAGTATAATTCTATTATTATTGAAATTACAATTACTACAAGATCAAAATGTTTGATTCTGTGTAGGAAACTTAACACTTTGAAAATACTTGAGGTGATGATACATGCATACGGATGCTGGGGTATAGTGCCTCTAAAAGCACAATATCCTATTAGGATGGAATCACTAAATATTATGGCCCGTATTCACAAAGGTGGCCTAAAGTTAAGCCTAGCTTTAAATCTGTGGTTTACATATGGCTAGCGAAATGGGACACAAACTGTCTATGTTGCATTTTCCTTAAAAGCTTACTAAATTCTGGAATTTATTTCTAATCGTAGGGAAAACTTTTGTACTTATCATTCCCAGTCGGTTTTAATAGTTTCACTTCCGAAAATTCTGATAAACCGAACATCTACTTTTCAAGATTGTGTCCCATTTCGCTAGCCATACTTAAACCACAGGTTTAAGCTAGGCTTTACTTTAGGCCACCTTTGTGAATACGGCCCTATAAAATTACCTGGCTTCAGGCAAGTTACCAGCAATCTATTCACAGTTAATTAAAAATTATGCTAAAAATCAAGCCTTCATGTGCAAAATTACCGTAAAATTGAGATCTACATGTATATTGTGATTCATCTTATCAAAATGAGACATAAGTCGCTAGCAAAGAGTCAAGGATATCGGGAAAATAATAACTTTTTTAAATACTCTCCCCTTTAATATAGTTTTTGTAAACCTTCTTTATTTTTAAAGAGCACACATGATACATTGAAGATTCAGAGAATCTAAACATATTTCCCCCAAATTTGATGTTGTGCAACTTTCGTCTCATTTTGATGAATCACAGGTGGTTGTTCAACTTACAAGAACTGCCCTCCCTGTGAGAAGCCAATAGCATTGTAACCTTTCTCAAGCTTGGGATCCTTAGCGATGATGTCACAGGCCATCTTGATCTGATCAAAACCACCCATGAAAAATCCATTAGCCATATCCTGAAAGAAAAGAAACGGATTGAAATTCAAAATTTAATCGTAATGCACCACCTCAAAGCAACCAGAACTTCCCCAAAACATGTAGCACAATAGAGTATTAAATGGCTGGGTAAATTGCCCATTAGTCTAAACCCACTTTGCATAATGCCCGCTTGGTCACATCCCACATGGTCTAATTCTATTTCGTCTACGACCAGTTCATCTAATTACCTTTTGGTCTAATTGCCACTTCACCTATTTACCATTTTGTCTAATTGCCATTTGGTCTTATTTCCACTTGGTCTAACACCACTTGGTCCATTTAGTAACAAACTGGTAAAAGACCAAATATTCATTTAGGAATTACATCAAAATGCAATTAGATAAATTGGCTTTTCGGTCAATGTGAACTATAATATGGAAACAATTATTATAATTCAATTCAACTTCAAGAAAATAAAGTTCCCTGATTTTTCCCTGATGAAGTCTCAAAATTCCCTGACAATTATTTGAACTCATTGAACTAGTTTCGCATGTTTTCTATGCTTAAATTTAGAGGCCTTATTTAGGTCATGCACTACAGCTACCGGTACTTGTACCACATTCAAAGAGGCTACACTTAAAAACCACTAAAGCCAATCATTCTATGGATGTTGTTTTGATTTGCAAAAAAAAAATATAACAGTCTGTCTGACTATTGACTTTCAACTTTTGGGCAAATTAAATTTCATGACTTTTCCCTGATTTGAGACATTTTTATCAAATTCCCTGACATTTCTCTAACTGGAAAAAAGTAAAAATGATTTTCACTGATTTCCCTGATTTTTATGATGGGCTGGGAACCCTGTTATGACATGAACTTACATCAATGACATCATAACCAATCTCCAGTGAGTTCACATAGATTCCAGGAATATTTTCCTCCACAAGTCTCTTAATTCCTCCCATGCTCAATGGGTTGCAGCAGCTATCACCTGTAATGATGAGACAGAAGCCAAATAATAGTCAGTCCAGACTGGAATTGTGGTATTATGCTTTTATTGGGACCGAGAGGGCGCCATTGGCATGGCAAGTTGAATAAACGAGGATAAAAGGACTCACTCACAATTGTACTACTGTACTACTGACTGGGAAAGTGTCTTTATGTGCTTCTCACGAGTGTTATAAAAACGCTACATGGTGTCAGAATAAGGGATATTCTTTGAACAATTCCTGAGATAAAGGATATTGAACTACAAATTGTAAAAAGAGAGTTTTGACGTCAAAATTCACACCAGTTCCAGAGACAACCAGAAGTTCAGTCCCATCTATACATAGATACCAGGGATATTTTCCTCCTCCAGTCTCTTCGTACCTCTCATGCTCAATGGGTTACAGCAGCTATCACCTGTATGATAAGATAAATTTCACTTACACACATTAAATCTTTATCTCCACAAATATGCATGACGCTCGAATGATCTCGTTAGCTTAGAAATACACTACCATTGTACCTTCGAATGAAAAATAGTCACGATAAAATTTAGACTCGTCACTTATTTTTTTGGTAAGTCCGCATTTTTTTGCTACGTTTTATTTCCATCCACGGAATGCACCAGTCGATTCGTTGAAGTTCCTATTTATATTTTCTCTTCGTTATACTAAAAAGTATTGTAACAGTGGCTTTCCGTGGACATGCTTTGTGAAGTCGAGTCTTGCAGTTTTTCTTGCGAAATGGTCCACGTTGGTTATGATTGACAGCGCGCACGATAAAAGCGTTCTTTCGGGAAACAGCTGAATCGCGTTGTTCAGTTACGGTCAACGCATTTCAGTCGTCACAACCAGGAGGCGGAGCTTCATGCCATAGCTAATAAGAGCGCCCAATAATCAAAATGCATTGTCCTCTAGCTCTGTATGTACGAGCTTGTAGACGTTTCTTTGTGTTACACTTAATATGCAAGGTCAATCAATGCAGAAACATTAAAATGTATCTTGTGAAGCTCAAGCCCAGTCAAGGTGGCATGTTCCAATTAAGGGTTTAATATTTCTACTAAAACAAAATTAGAAATATCTAATTGAAGAATTATTGCAATAATGTATTTTGAAGTAGGTCTAGGGAAAGAGTTCCTCCAGCGACAGCCACTCAAAATAAATCGATATCAACACAGCTGTGCGCATGCGCGTCTATAATATGTCGGATGTCCAGCTTTTGCTATTCAAGAGTGATTCAAGAATTAAAAATCCTCGGCAGTTTGCAAGTCGTCTCGTTGGTGTAGTGGTGAGAGAGTATTAAAGACAGTGACGCTGATGACTCGAGTTTCAACTCCCATTATCCCTCTTGTCTTTTTGACTAATAAACTACAAGTTGTTATTTTTTTTTTTTTTATTATTAAAAAATTGTTTTCTAATATAACCCTAACCCCACATACAGCTGCAAACTAAAATCAGTCAGTACTGAAAAATAGCTGTCTGTCGCCCTCTTGGTTGCTGAGGAAACTTCTCACTAATAATTAGCGAAACCAGCTTTAAACCTACCTCAAAATGAATTAAGATAATCTATAGTCTCATTGCAATATAATTCTTCCATTAGATATTTTAAATTTTGTTTAGTAGAATTTTTAGACCCTTTTTGGATATGCCACCTCGACTTGGCTGAAGCTGCTCAAGACTCTACATTGACTTTCCATTGGAAGTAAACTGCTGGAATAAGTTACTTCCCAGTGCAAGGTCAATTATGAATTGACCATGCATAAGTGTAAGTGCCCTAACCCTAACCCCAACCCTAGTCTATGTTCAAAATATTATTATAAACCATTGCCACATTTTTATTTTTCAATTTGGGTGGGTGTCACAAAAGGAACTCTTCCCAGGTCAGAATAGTTTTTAAGCTGGTTTCACTAATTATTCATGAGAAGTTTCCTCAGCAACTAGGCAACAGGCAGCCATTTTTCAGTAGACTCTACAGCCTGATGTTGGATTGCGCTGTAGATCTATGTGGACAAATTTAAAAATCTCAATCCCAACATGTTTTTGCTGCTAGTGAGTGTGCTTGTTAATTGCTTTGATGTGACATATCTTACCCTTACTGCGGTGAGTTATTAGCATCAAAACATGAGGTGCCTTCCCTTTTCCAGACAAGAATGTCAAAATTAGGGAATAAAAGATGGACAAACTTATTTTATTTATTAGTTTATGTAGGGGTCTACTTACAATACTAGTCGGATGTCTATCCTCATTTTTTATGATGATCTTAAAGCCAAAAAATATCATCAGAATTGCTGGTACAGTGTAGTTAAATGAGTCACATTCGCGGTGATTAGTTTGCAACACGCATGCGCGACATCGGCAGCAGCTATATACTCTGAAATGGACTGGAAAATTCAAGATTTCTTCAAGTGCACACAATTTTTTTAGGAATATCTCATTTGCATCTAGTCTGTTTAGGTAAGTGATATTATATGAATTATATTTTTGCTATATTTTACCGATTCTTAGTGGTATTTTTAACCATTCCAAATCGCACTTTAAAAAATGTGAAGGGTTTCTTTTACCCACGCTACCACCGTTACATTCTGAGCCCACGACCCACACTACAGAATCGCGATTACGTTTTATGAATTAGGTTCTAAATCGGAAAATAAAGACTTATACGTACTGTTTTCTGGATGTGTGGGTTCTTTGTTATCTCTATTAACTTGCCTCCATATTTACTAATCTGATTTTCCTTGAAAAATTAGTTGAATTCACTATTAAAAATGTGAATTCGAAGATACGACACACACGTCTAGGTAACAGCTACGCAACTAACATGCTGTTTTCAAAAGAACGTAGAGGGCGAAAACACAAATAACGCCTTGCGGTACTATTTTAGGGTAAAGGTACTACTTCCAAGAGTACTTTTGCATTCCATTCTGATTATATCGCTGACCGATATATCAACTGAGGTCAAAGCAAAAATTAAAATAAAAAGAGAAGAAAAAAAAAAATAAAATAAAAACAATAAAAGAAAGAAAGAAAAAAAAGAAAAGAAAAGAAACAGAGTGAAAAAATGGGAAAAGGAAGAAAAAAAAAGAGAGAGAGAGAGAAAAGTACGCAGGAGAAAAAAGGAAGGACAGAAAGAGAGAGAGAGAGAAGAAAAAGAAAAGCATGGAGGAAAAAGGAAGAGACAGAAAAAGAGAGAAAAAAAAAAAAAACATGAGAGAAAAAAGGAAAGAGATAGAAGAGAGAGAGAGAGAGAAAAAAAACAAAAAACAGAGAGAGATAAAAAGGGAATAGACAGAAAGAGAGAGAGATAGAAAGGGAGAGAGAGAAAAAAAAAAAGATCGAAAGAAAAAAGTGAAGAGACAGAAAAGAGAAGAGAGAGAGAGAGAAAAAAAGAAAAGAAAAGCATGGAGGAAAAAGGAGGACAGAGAAAAGAGAGAGAAAAAAAAACAACATGAGAGAAAAAAGGAAGAGATAGAAAAGAGAGAGAGAGAAAAAAAACAAAAAAAACAAGAGAGAACAAAAGGGAATAGACAGAAAGAGAGAGAGATAGAAAGGGAGAGAGAGAAAAAAAAGATTGAAAGAAAAAGTGAAGCAGACAGAAAGAGAGAGAGAGAGAGAGAAGAGAAAAAAAGAAGAAGAAAAGCATGGAGGAAAGGAAGAGACAGAAAAAAGAGAGAGAAAAAAAAACACGAGAGAATAAAAAGGGAATAGACAGAAAGAGAGACGAGAGAGAGAGAAAAAAAAAACTAAGATCGAAAGAAAAAGGGAAGAGACAGAAAGAGAGAGAGAGAGAAGAGGGGGGAAAAGAAGAAGAAAAGCATGGAGAAAAGGAAGAGAGAGAGAGAGAAAAAAGAGAGATAGAGAGAGAAAAAAAAAAAAGAAAGAAGAAAAAGAAGGAAAGAAGTATGGAGGAAAAAAAAAATATATATATAACAAGAAGAAGGAGAGAAATGGGGGGGGGGCGAAGGACAAGAAACAAACAATTAGGCCTGAAAATTTTCACAAAGAAAAAGCAAATAATAAAAATATATAAATAAAAAATAGCAGTGGCAAAAATAGTTGTATCCAAATGCTTGCAACATTAATAATCAATGCCAAGATGAAGTTTAGTTTAGGATATACTTCTAGGCTGACATCAATCAAGATTCACTTTATCTTTCGAATTATAAGATACTACACACACGTCTAGGTTAAATAATTTGAGACTAACAAGCTGTTTTCAAAATAAAGCGTGACAGTCCAAAAACAAAAGTATCGATTACTGGCTGACTTCAATCGAGATTCACTTAATTCTTTCGATAAGATCAGCATTACGCGAATAGCTTCGAGTCAACTCCACCTATATATTTATTTCATTCGCTGAGGTACGATGATCTGAGGAAACACAAGCTTGCCCACACAATGGATATAATACCACCGAGGAATGCAATTTGAGCCTGCTCTATGGCGATACCGTACCGACTTTGGTAACAGGCCAAGTTGATTGGGTTGATTTGGGACGACTCTTTTAACAATATAGTATATTGGTGTGCGCTATGCATTGATGGCGCCATTTAATAGGGTTGAACTACGGCCAGGACAAGGCAGTGAATGCGGTGAGTTTTCTCCCTTTTTTCTATGTGTACATTAAAAAATTATTATTGAAATTTGTACAAAGTAAACAAAAAAGTTTGTAGGATCGTTAGGTGTAGTTTTTTTTCATCAAAGGCATTGTAAAATCATACAAAAAAAGTGGTCAAAAAAAATCTACTTTTTTCGAGGGACTTGGTTAACGACACTCATATACTGTACGAGATCAATATAACAGAAGTATATTGACCTCGTATTGAATAAGGTACTTTTCGTTGTAGGAAAAAATGTAGAC
>CALNVZ010003429.1:3761211-3789050 GCA_940671915.1 Paracentrotus lividus
ACTGGTTATAGTGATGCGATGTATGGACTGGCATTTTGTCGCTTCTGATCTGGACGAGAGCGTACATCATGTGCAGATTTCACGTACATAGATACGAGTTATCGATGTGTAATAATATCGAAAATGATGATATCAAATGCACGCCATACATTTGAACATTATGCGTCGTCTGAATAAATTTGGACTGTGATGAAAGCATGCAGCAGCGGATCGAGCATTTAGCCCTGACAAATGGATTTTAGGTGCCATCGTCTAAGACAATAGCTCTCTCTATTGCTTGGCCATTGACAATAGAATCCTATGTAAGAGCTGATGTTGAACAGGCTACCTGAAAAATGAAAGTCACAAATGCTCCTTACAGGTTTACTTTAAAATGAGAAAGTCATGGTTGGAGAAAAAGCTATAGCGATTAATCGGCGGTTTCTAACCACAAAATAATAAATGTATACCATAACTAAATGTAGTCTTCCATTACGCTATCAAAGTGTTCACAGCTACTTTGAAAATCTGTACTATTCATTACAAGTAAATGAAAAGAAGTATTTTTAGTATGTAATCAATCTACCTGTAAATGTCTCCATAAATACAATTAATGCAATAAAACGTGCCACTGTTTGTTTCTCGTTTCATTTATATTACATTTCGTTCGTCACACATCAACGAGATTAGTAATCATCTACATCAGGGCCCGGAAGCCGCGCCGGCTCGGCGGGCTGGGGGGGCTGCACCCCCCCACTTTTTTCAGCCAACGTGACCAAAAATGGCAAAAAATGGCCATACATTTGTGATTTTTAGGCCTGTTCAGCCCCCCCACTCGGCTCAGCCCCTCCACTTTCTCAAAAACGCTCCGCGCCCCTGTACATGAACGCTTACAAACATCAATGCATGGTTAATCTAGATTTATCGGTCCATATTTCTTCCTTAGAAGACAACAATTTAAAGTTCCATCTTTTTTCCCTCTGTATTCAGATGCCTTCCAATTGCACACCGGACTCTCTCAATGATACATGGTTCTTATTAGCGATCAATTCCATTCTCTGACACTCATTCTTTACGTTCTTGTCATCATTGGTATTCTGGGAAATTCGCTCGTCATCTTCATCAAGTTTCGTCAAAGCAGATCGTCCAGTTCTATAGAAGTCACGTCGTCCATTAACCGTCTTGTCATAGGTCTAGCCGCTGCGGATCTTTTGACCGCAGTTTTATTATGCCACCGGTTCCTGAATTCGTGAACGTAACTCGAACGCTGCGAGAGTTCTACTGTCGTATTTTGAGTCGAGGGCATTCGCCTGGATATGTCTCACCGCTTCGGTCTATACTCTGACAACAATATCTATTGAACGTTATATTGCCATCGTTCATCCATATTACTATAGGTATGGGTACACAAGCATCATATCACGTATTCATTTGTTTCTATAGGATACCCAGCCAAACACAGAACGTTTTCAGAACGTTTTCAAAACGTTCTTTTTAGGCCCTGTACGTCTTCTCCTAAATGAACGTTTGAAAACGTTTTTTGGACGTTACAAAATTTAAACGTTTGTATAGGACGTTTACAAAAAACGTTTTTCATCAACTTAGAATTTTTTGTCCCCGCCGAACGAGTTCGAGAGGGACTATGAAACGGCTCCGTACTGTGTATGTGTGTATGTATGGATGTGTGGGTGTGTGTGTGTGTCCGTCCGTCCGTCCGTGCGTCCTTATGTGATCAAAATCTTCAATTTGTACTCCTTGCCATTTTTCATCGATTTTCGATTCCATTGCTTTATATGATAGCACTAGTGATGGCTTACCAAACTTCTTCACAGAACTTTGACTTTGACCTTTGACCCTGATTTTTGGACCCTATATTGTTAATTGGCTACAAAATGCTCTCCTTCGCCATTTTTCATCGATTTCGATTCTGTTGCTTTATATGATAGCACTAGTGTAGGGCTACAAAAATTCGTCACCAGAATTTTGACTTTTGACCCCTTTGACCTTGACCTTCATTTTTGACCTATATGTTAATTGGCTACAAAATGCTACTCCTTCGCCCATTTTTCATCCGATTTCGAATCCGTTGCTTTATATGAAGCACTAGCGTGAGGCTACAAAACTTGCTTCACAGAAATTTGACTTTTGGCCCTTTACCTTTGACTATTTAACTTTATATGTGTACATTGGCTACAAAAACGCTACTCCTTCACCATTTTCTTCCGATTTCGATTCATCCGTTTGCTTTATTTGATAGCACTAGTGATGGCTATCAAAATTTCTTTCACCGAATTTTGACTTGGACCTCTGACCTATTATTTTTACCTATATATGTTAATTGCGCATACAAATGCTACTCCTTCGCCATTTATCATCCGATTTCGATTCCGCATATGTGCTTTATGTGATAGCACTAGGTGAGGACTACAAAATCGTCACGAATTTGAATTTTGACCCCTGACCTTGACCTTCAAATTTTACTTATATGACATGCACAAATGCACTCCTTCACCAATTTTCATCCGATCAGTTCCGCTTGCTTTAGTGATAGCACTAGGTAATAGCTACAAAACTTCTTCACAGGAATTTTACCTCTTGACCTACGACCTATATTGTTAATTGCTACAAAAAGCTTACCCATCGCCATTTCTTCATCGATTTCGAATTCTGTTGCTTTATGTTGGATAGCACTAGGTGAGACTACAAAAACTTTTCACAGAAATTTGACTTTTACCCTACCTTTGACCTTGACTTGACCTATATTTACATTGGCTAACAAAACATGCTATTCTTACGCCATTTTTACCCGATTCGATTCTGTTTCCTTATGTATTGATAGCACTGATCGTGATATAATGGGAATTTTACATTATCGGCGGGGACATATATTACGCATCGCGTAATTTACTAATCCACTTGTTTAAACAAATACCAGAAGTGATCATTATGTTTTCTACGTGCAACTAAATAATAAAAAATAAAAACACAAATCACTAAAGTACTATAGGCGATTTCTATATTGAAAGTGAAATTTGTTTGTTTCATTATATATGTGTACACGATTCATTAAAAAAAAAAAAAAAAAAAAAAAAAAAAAAAAAAAAAAAAAAAAAAAAAAAAAAAAAAAAAAAAACATAACAATAACATATTTTTAATGATTTTACATACTCAATTTTATTACCGATAATTTCAAATCATTTCATATCCGATGATCTTTACACATCAACGAACGAGGCCGCGTGCCGAGGATTGATCGATGACGTCATCCCAGCAAACACAGAACATTTTCAGAACGTTACAAAATGTAACGATTTATCAACACGTTCACAAAACGTTTTAATTGAACCTTATAATAAGACTTATTTTATTAAACGTTTTATGAACGTTTTTTATACGTCCAAATGGGACCTTATGCAAATGAGAAGGTGATTAGCAGATAATACGTTAGACATATCGAAATAAATGTGTTTATTGAAATTATTTCAATTTAACAGTAATAAATTCATTCTTTGGTGTTTCATTTTATTGTAATATTGTTCTGAAACACACATAAATATAAAGACAAATAATTCAGAATTGGAATGTACTAACATAACAAATAAAGTAATAACTAACCATCACAAACAATACTTTCAATAAACTATACATTTTATGGAGCATCGTGCATTGTTAAATCCTAATAATATCCAATAAAGTCTGCTTTTAAGCATGATTTAGGTTGTAGACACTTCACTTGAGGTGCATGAATCATATTTGTATTTATTATATTGCTTACACAAGATTTTAAGAGGTTTCCAAAGGTCTTTTAAAAGGTTTTCTAGACGTTCTTAAAACCTTTTTTAGTACATTTCAAGGTTTTAAAAACGTTTTAAAAACGTTTTAAGAATGTTCCAAACATTTTTAAAGGTTTTCTGCATGTTCTAACAACATCCATAATATATTTAAAACGTTTTCAAAAGGTCTTTTTTACGTGTTCGAGCTTCCGAAAGGTTTTTAAAGGTTTTAATTGGTTTTTTTAACGTTTATAAAACGTTTTTAAAAAGTCCAATAAAACGTTTTTAAAACGTCTAAAACCTAGGGGAGACCGGGTATGGACGTTACAAAATTCACATTTTGGGCCAGATAATTCTAATGAAAGTACTCACACACTCCATTTGTGGTCTGTAGTTAGCCTATTATGTTGGCTAAAACCTGAGGCACATAAAACTTGAAAACATGTAAACACTAATTAACTACAGCTTAATTAATGATGCCATTTTTTTGTAACAACCTACCCCGTATACGGGGTAGGTTGTTACACCATACGGCGTAAATTGTTACTATGTAAACATACGGGGTAATTTGTTAAAATGTGTAAATCTCTTATACCATACTTTTGTTTCAACTTTCCAGTTTCTTGGTATCGTTAACAGTAGATCAAGTAGAGCTCTAGCATAGACTAAAGTAATAATAGAAATATCAAAATATTAACCCCTGAAAATTGAAACAAAATTACTTTACCATGTGCAATGTAATTGGGATAGGTTGTTACATCGACATGAGGTAGGTTGTTGTAACAACCTACCCCATGGGTGATTTTACACATAAAATCAACTGTAGCAAAGCCATTAGGCAGAATTACAGGGCATGGCTCAGGGGTATATTAGTGACATACATGTACTATATTCACAATACCAGACTATCATCATGTGCCTTCCGTTGTAAGAACTATTACAAATTTTAAATTTTGTTAAAAATTCACTTGGAACTGTAAAAAATGATTTTTGTTGATTTACTTTTTAATGAAACAACGGAGAAACCTCACGACCGGCAGTTCATCACAGCTATGTGTAGGCTGTATATAGATGCCAGTTAGCACGAACTCTCTTGTTCCAACTTAGCACACTGAGAACTGTAACAACTGACCCGTGTAACTTCCATACCCGGTCTCCCCTACTATATTTAAAACTTTTTCAAAAGGTTTTTTTTACGTCTCGAGCTTCCGAAAGGTTTTTAAAGGTTTTTTATTGGTCCTTTTAACGTTTATAAAACGTTTTTAAAACGTCTAAAACCTACCACATTTTGACGTCCATAAAACGTTTTCACAAAACGTCCAAAAACCAACTTGGAACGTTTTAAAAACGTTTTTAAAACGTCCGTGTGTGAGTTGGGTAGCAGCAGCTATAATCAGTCTCCATATCGTTGCCTTTCACGCTATCGGAGAATGCGGCAGATGTGATTCTCAATTTCCTTCGCCTCTAGCTAGGAAAATCAACGGCATTTTCGTTTTCCTGGTTGAGTTCTTGGGTCCGTTGCTTATTATGACGTTTACAAGTATTTCATGTGTCTATCACCTTTCGGGAAGTGATGCGAATGTGGCAGGCGGAAGATCTGCAAGAAGGCGGTCAGCAGCTGATGGGCTTGGGGTATTACGACGTCGCTTTTACCAAGATGTTCATCTTCATTTACGCAGCGTTTATGGTCTTCTGGACTCCAGATCAACTTGGGTTCCTCCTATATAATCTGGGGATTATAAGACAAGAGCATACTGGTAATGCCAACCACAGACACTTTATAAACCTCGCCCTCCTAAATGCCGCGTCCGCTAACCCTATCATCTACTCCCTGTGCCTTCCAAGTTTCCGTAAAGATGTTAAGGACACTTTCATTATGCAGTTAAGACCGCGTGACTGAAACGTCAGCTGCGCAGAAACTAGAGCAAACCGAGTCAAACATTTGACCCAGTCATATTGTACCTACTTGAAAATTCAAGGAAGGGTCCTACCCCTAGTCCAATTTTCTGTGCTTGCCAACTTTTCAATAAGTTCTTGAAGATATCTTCATTTGCTGAAGTGAGGTCAACCGTTAAACTATCGTATATGTAATGAAATTTTATTGCATCAGGCCTAAGTTAGGCCAATAAATATATCACAAAGTCAGAATATTGGATGTCATACAAGGATAACTCGTCCAAAACTATATCGCAACAATGTTGTCTGACATGATCTATCATTAAAAACAAAAGTGTATGTCATTCATTTATCATTACTAACCCCTCAAACCTTTTTATATAATTTGATACTAAAACTTCAGCTGACCAGACCTGGTATAATTTTTTTTTTCGGTGAAAGGAAACCATTCACCATACATCAAAATGTAATGTATAATCTTACAGTACACCCCCCCTCCCCTTGACAACAATACTGATACAAAATAGGGCAAACAGTGTTTGAAATTCATTCCTTAATAGTAAATTTTACAGAATAAATGGTCAGGATCGGAATTGGTCTTGCCTTAGGAAGGGTAAGATCAATTGCATTTCTTTTACGTGCCTTGCTAGGCTTCCTTCACCGAATCTCTAACATAATAAGTGACCCCCCCAAAAAAGAAGAAGATTAAACAAGATTTCAGCTGACCAGTCCTGGAATAATTCTTTTTCTTTTCTTTTTCGATGAAAGGAAACCATTCACCATACATGCCATACATCAAATTGTAATGTATGATCTTACAGTATACCCCCCTCCTTTGACAACAATACTGAGACAAAATAGTGCAAACGGTGTTTGAAATTCATTCCTTAATAGCAAATTTTACAGAATAAATGGACAGGATGAGAATGGGTCTTGCCTTATATCAGTTGCATTTCTTTTGCTTGCCATATTAGGCTTCCTTCACCGTATCTCTAACATAATAACTGACAAAAAAAAACACAAAAACAAACAAAACAACAACAACAACAACAACATTAAACAATATTTGTTCTTTTGTGAGTTATTCTGTTTCTCAAATGCCAGTCTGTTTCTTGCTTACCTAATTAACGTCACGTCGTATAAAAGAAAGGAAAATTTTCTATAACAGTAAATAGGCTCTACGCTTTATTTTTAAAGAAAGTTTCTGCCTGCTTTTCCATAAATGTCCATTTCCTCTTTCATTTTCCCTCTTCGCCTATACATAGTTCTTACTAGATTATATGGCGCATTAAAAGTGCTTTATTTATTATCATCATTATTACTATTATTAAAGAACTTTAATGTTCAGAAATAACTTATAATACATTTCCACTCGTCTTTTATGACGAGTTCAATAGTTGGGATTCTATTTATACTCTCATACACCCCTCATTCACATAATTATTCATTTTGAAGTTACTCTCAATAGGCTATCAATAACTCGGCATGTCAGGTCATCTGACGATTCAGTTAGAGGTTTTATCAGGTGTTCCGAATCGAAAAGTATGGTAGGCTATATATAAAAGGCAAACTAAAATCAATTTCATTTTCATTAAAAAAGCGTAATTCGGTTGAGAAAAGTCAACATTACAGCGACAGATTCGTTCCCGCATATTCCTTTAATTACTAGTTTACAGGATCAATGAGACGATTAGTCAAGTTGGATTTGAAGGAATTGTTACTATCCCGTTGCCCACTGTTCATTCTATTTTCCCTAACTTTTTACATCAATTAAAAAGAAGTAGAAGAATCTCCAATGGAAAATTTTACAAATTGCAGTGATTTCGGGGGAGAGGAGACATGGCGCGTTGGGCCATTCGGATGGTATGGAGCATTTCTATGTGTACTCATATTAATCGGGATCATTGGGAATTCCATCGTCATCTACATTCAATCAAACCTAAGCAAAGCAAACATGGGAATAGCCACATCTACGAACAGTCTCATCATCTGCTTAGCCGTTACAGATCTACTAACCGCGATTTTCCTGATACAAATTCCCACGTTTAAGAATATACCAAATAATACTGCAGGGAAGATCTATTGTCATTTCATTCATTCGAAATACATGTTATGGGTCTCCTTCAGGGCATCTGTCTACACCATGACAACGATTGCCATTGAAAGGTTCTTGGCCATAGTGTACCCCTACACCTACAAGGTTTTGGAACATAACCATTACGTGAAATATAACATTGCAGCGATATGGCTCTGTCCACTTGTTCTGCGATTCCCGAAGATGTATTTCCACGTTGTGGGTAACTGCGGCAGATGTGTCTCCAGATTCCCTTCTTATAAATCTTATCAGATCTACAGCATCTTGATTTCTCTTAGCGAGTTCTTCTTCCCCTTGATCATCATACTCTACACCAGTATCAGAACTGTAGCTGTGCTTCGACGAGCTTGGTCTGGCCAGGATAAAAGAGCCAACGAGGAACAGTCAACAGAACTTAATGCAATACGTCGCCGGTTTACCATCACGTTTATCATCACCTGCGCCTCGTTTATGCTTCTTTGGACCCCTGATCAGCTGGGCATCTTTCTCTACCGTATACAAGTGCTTCCAAGGTCTTATCCCTATGGTGTTGCCTTTAAGGTCTTTTTGGCGATCGCGTCTTTGAACGCGGCAATCGCAAACCCGATTATCTATTCTGTATGCCTTCCAACCTTTCGACGAGCTATTAAGGAACGCATTGTTTGTATGGGTAGGGATAAATCACAGACAACTGCAGATTTAACTACCAGTATCATGTCAGTTTCCCATGTCTAGTGAACCTCTTAATGAAAATTGCAAGCCTCTAACCTACAAAGGACTGTGATTTAGGTACTATGTGTTTTTTAGTATTTAGACAGTCCAAGTTTCCAGTTATATCAAACACCAATACTTTACTATCACGTCAGTAAAATGTAAATAATTTCCAACTGGTGTAAACCCGCTTTTGTTCTCATTCCTATTGGTCTAATTCCATGTCGTCTAATGTCCACTTGGTCCAACGCCACTTGGTCCATTCCAGTAACAAACTGGTAATAAACCAGATATCAATTTTGGAATTAAACCAAAATGTATTAGACAATTTGGCTATTAAGACGAATTTGCAATTAGATCAAGTGATTAAAATTAGACCAAGTATGGTTTAGACCAATGAGAACTCAGACCAAATTGTTAGTAGATAAAAAGGGGCTTAGCCCATGTGGTATTAGACAAACAAAGAATTGGACTAAGTGCTGTTAGACCAAGTGGGTATAGTCCAGAGAAGAGCTGGAGATAATATCCTATTTACATTCAGAAAAGCCTGCTCCTCATGTAATTTGCTGTCTTATTCAATGTTTGACTTATCCTCTTATTTTTTTTTCTTTCTGGGACGCAGACCTACATATTTCAGTTCCATAACCACAACAAATTAAAGAGAAATCCTCTGGTAGGATATCGGTAAGGCCGAGTTTACAAAGAAGTATTTGGTAGCCTACGATATTATGGAAGGCTATCGCGGCCACAATTTGGGCCGACATACTTTGTCGTCGGATGTCGGATACATAATGCCGGAAGTTAGGGATGACATAACTTTGACTGAAGGATACGTATGTCATTGTCAAAAGGAAACGAATTATTGTGGTTGCAATGGCCTTCTTTAAGCGAAAACCATATACCAAATACTATTATATAACTCATGCTAAGAATGTTGAATAATCCTGTCCTCTGATTGGTCAAAAGTCTGGTCATAGTTTTAGCCAGGGCTGGCCAGGGAGGCTTGAGCGTTCAATAGTCATCGTTCAAATAGTCGTTTTCATAGTCATTTTTCAAACGGCAGTCATCCGTGTTTTGTGCGACGCAGACACCGTTGTGAAGGATTTTGAAATGTATAGACTACAATGTATTTATTTATTTTGGTAAGTATCAGAACCTTTCACATTGATTCATTGTTTTTGTTTTGTTTGTTTCAGTATGCTAGGCATATACACTGTAGTTGTTTTTAAAGCCTCGACTGGGGGGCCTTCCATCCGCACTATGACCCCTAAGCTAAATGACGTTGACCGGAGAAAAATAAACATGTCAGAGTTTTTCTTCGTTATATAAAATATATAGTGACTGCCTAATATTCGGGCATAGTTGTTCTAAAGGCTCTCGGGGGCCTTCCATCCAGCTATGACCCCTCGGCAAGCTTCGGGGTCATAGCTGGATGGAAGGACCCGAGAGCTTTAGAAACAACTATTGCCCTCATGGCATTCACTATATCTATACTATTGAACCCAGCCGAACATCGAATTATATCAGAGCAGATCCAGTGAAATCGAAGCTCTATGGATTTGATGTTTCTTGTTTTTGTTTTTTTGTTTTTTTGTTGTTTTTTTTCATTCGTGAAAGTGCGGTCACAGCACATAAAATATGCACTTCAGTTTTATAGAGTAACCCTTAATGAGCCATTAATATATCTCGCATGTCGATATTACATGATGTGCAGTGATTTGAAAGTTTTGATGAAGAGTGAAACTAACACAGAAATAGACCCGAATCCAATTTTTTTTTTTGCTCAGTTTTTTATGATTCTGAAGTGTTAATATTAAAAAAAAAAAAAAAACAAAAAACAAAAAAAAACCAAACAGAATAAAGGATGTTACACTCGAAATTTAAAGTCATTCTTAGCTTAAGATACTGGTCGGAGAACTGATTCAGAGGCATTGCTCCAACTTTTCATGACGTAGATTTGAACAATATCTTGAAAGACTTAAAAAGCGTAACTTTGATGACCTTAAAGCATATTCTGACGTATACATATCGACATCATGAATTTACAGAACCACACCAACATTACTGGAGGATTCGAGAGAGAGGACGCTTGGCGGGTGCTGCCCTTCGAAATCTTCCACGGGATTAAATGCATTTTCATTTTGATTGGCATAGTTGGAAATTCACTAGTCATCTTCATTCAGAAACGACTTGGAGGCATGCGGGTTGGAGGTGCAACATCGACGAACCGTCTTCTCCTTTGCCTTGCCACTGCGGATTTACTCACCGCTATCTTCCTGCTACCGATCCCAAGGCTTGTGAACATTCCAAACAACACTGCAGGAAAGATATATTGCCATGTCATTAACTCCAGGTACCTATTATGGGTGTCTTTCAGGGCATCTGTATACACTTTGACAACTATAGCCATCGAACGGTTCATTGCTATAGTGTATCCGTACTCCTACAAGGTATGGGCCAAAAATGACTACGTTAAGTATGCCATTTTAGCGATATGGCTCTGTCCAGCGATTATGCGATTTCCTGGAATGTACTTCCGAGTTGTAGGCGATTCTGGTAGATGTATGTCCAAATTCCCTTCGTTAAGTTCTTTGACAGTATATAACATTGCTCTGTTTCTTGGTGAATTTGTCTTCCCGTCGATCATCATGATATACACCAGTATGAGAATCATAGCAGTGCTTCGACGTAATCGGTTTGACCATAGTGATAAAGGAGATCATCAACAGCCAACCCAGCTTCAATCCATGCGACGACGTTTCACCATCATGTTCATCTTCATCTGCGCATCGTTCATGCTTCTCTGGACGCCTGATCAGCTTGGTATCTTCCTGTATCGCATCCGGGTACTTCCAGTGTCATATGTTTCTAGTGTTGCCTTTGACGTCTTTGTGACCGTTGCGTACCTGAATGCTGCAATAGCCAATCCGATTATCTATTCGGTGTGTCTTCCAACCTTTCGACGTGCTCTCAAGGATCTCATCATGTGTCGAGGCATGGATAAATCACAGGTACCAATCATGGCCACGACTACTACAAGTATGACGTCTAATTCCGCTTGACAGGGATTCTATAAAGTATGTGTGTTGTTGTCTTGAGGAACAGTCGATCAGTAGGTACACGATTAGCATGTCGGCCATTTTAGAAACATTTTTAGGTCAGACATTAAGGCGCCTTCTCCATTCAAAAGGTGTACGTTTCCCGCATTCTTTGTTCCAAACGCCATTTTATCGACTTTTGAAAAGAATCCCGAAATTTTAATACGGCTTATAAGCTGAAAGCCGGATGTTTCCCGGGTTGGAACAGGATCCCGCGGGAAATGACACCTTTTAAATGGAGACGGCGCCTTACACATGTAACACTCGACCCAGGGAGAGGTAAAATGATACTAAACTTAAATATAGTGGGAATCGATTCCTTTAATGTTTAATGCGGCTTATCAGGATAACCTAGACAAGCCGGGTGATAATTAGATAACATTTAGCTGCATAAGCGCTATGTAAATGTTATCTATTATTGATGCCCCCCCTTATACTAGTTAAAAAGTAAGTAGATACTAAGAATATGAATTATATAGAATAAAATGCCAATAACAATTAAAGATCGTTTTTATAAATGAATAAGAGGGTTTTATCTCCTAACGCCTAGATTGACTTGCGTCTAGCTTTTCCTTACATGTATTAATTATTTCGGCCTTGCATTTATCTAACGTGCGCGCGGTTCATAATAAAAAAAAATAACAAAAAACAAAAACAAATACAAGGAATCTGTCAGTACGTGATAAAGTTTGTTATCCTGGAATTAGAGCTATTTATATGAGGAAGTCATTTGCTTCAAATGACTCATTAAGTCAACTGATATTATTATTTACTGTTTAATTGATATTTGTGACCATGAGTATTGAACTTTATAGCGATGAAAAGTCATAATTATTAAAACATTTGATCACGTGGTTAAATAATTTATACAGAGTAATACTCACCATTAAACACTCTTTAACAACGCGGGGGTGATTCAACAGTTTTACTTTCATAAATATAACGAGACCCTCTTTTTGCTCTGAGTGTCAGGGGATATTCGATATTAAGTTGACGGCGTTCATAATTTGCTACAATTCGAACTACACTTCTAGGATCTTTCATTTACTTGAAAATGCACTTGTTCTCCAAAATCGGAAAGCCCATTATATGGTTAACATATCTTAATATCTCTAAAATTGAGTTCCATCGTGTATCTGTGTTTAAGGTTTTTTATTGAAGGAGCATAAAGTTCTATTCGACGGCAAAGTGGGCGTAGCTTACATATACATTCAAACATGATAAAAGGCATGGTGGAACCTTGTCGGGAGATAGACAGTGTCGGCATTCTTATCTGCCTTTCGCCGAAGCTTTTATCGCTAGGTTGTGAAAATACAATTCATGTGGAGAAAAGAAGGCTTGGATAACATTGTCGAAAAATGGTCCGAAGAGGTATCCTTTTTAAGTCTAATTACTACTTTGCAAATGGAGTTAACAACACAAAATTGTTACACTTTGGGCGAGATGAAGAGGACTAACTGGAAGCACTGGAAAACCATTCGATGGTTTGGTATCGGTATCATATTGTCTCTTGTTATTCATTGGTAATCATTGTAGGAAATACTACTCGTTGACCATATAATTCAGCGTCGACTGACCGCAGTCCGGCCACCCTACCACCGACTCATTATATGCGCGTAGAACCCACCGCTGATAATATTCTCACCGGGTTTTTATATGCCAATACCCAAGAATTCGTGAAACCTTGCCCCAAGGTTGCAGGAAGAGTATCTAAACTGTCACGTCGTCGGAATCCCAGTTACCCTGCTAATGGGCCTTTCAGAGCACGGTCTATTACCTCTGACTAGCACGCCTATGCGAAGAATTCCTGCCGGCGTGCACCCCTAACACCTTATAAGCATGGGCGAAGAAAACACGTTAAGTAATCATCGCGCTATGGGTCTTTCCGCTAGTTCTTCGATCCCTCAACTGATCCAATGTGTTGGAGGAGTGACGTAGATGTGATTATTACCTAACGTACACAACGGCTTTGATTCAGCATACAGCATCGTTCAACGTTTCGGTTATCGAGGTTCATTCTGTCCACCCATCATGCATGTTCAATAATATACACCAGTATCTAGTGATCGTAGCTGTGCTCAAGACGAGATCGGTCGACCATGATGAAAAGTGTCAGCAACCTTCAACACAGCTCCAGTCGATGAGACGCATCGTTTTAACCATAATGTTCATCCTTCATAAAATCGATCCGTTCATGCATTCTTGGTGGACCCGTGATCAGCTTGGTATTTTCTTAGTTCACCGCTTGAACGCTTCTCGAGATCATACACAGAAAGTTATTTATTTTACATGTTCGTGAAAATATCGTCGCAAACGAGAGGACTACTTTCCAAAACTAACCCAATACCATATAATACAGTATGTCTCTCCTCCTTTCCAGGCAGATGCACTAAAGGATATGTTATTGTCCGTAGTGTGAACACATCTCGAATTGAAATGATGGACATAACGGGTAACTGATATCACTTCATCCTTCCTGTGTAACAATATTAATAAATCGGTCTTAGCCTCTCACAGTAAATTACAAGGTATTGAAGGTAATGAACACTATTTATGTATTGGACAGTTCTAGGACAATTACACAAGAAAATTACCTCCAGGACAACTCCTCACTGTCGAAAATTGTACCCCTAAGAATCTAGGCAACACCTAACCCTACGGACTATTTCCTGGGAGTAGTTGCCCTGGGGGGGTAATTGTACAGGGGTTCCGTTGGTCCTGATATCCACGCGGTAGAATTGTGACAGGGGGTGTCCGCGTCTGATACGGTATTGAAACCAACTCAGAGCATACTGGAAGTTCTAGACCAGTGGGTGTAACACGGATTTTCTCATGAGGCCCAATAGGACCACAATCGAGAGCCATGAGACGGTCCATGAGGCTTCGAGATTTTTCACTCCAATAATGCTTGTATTATCTGACTTTTCGAGCTAAGATGTTTGTCTCTTCTGTTTGGGTTACTCATTTGAAACAAAGGATACAAGTCATGGAGATAATAATTTGGGATTAAGATTAAGGAGATATGGGTTAGAAAGGCAAATGGGTAGCGGATTGAGATAATACCAATTCGTGACTTGGAACACCCTGTCCAAGGTAACAAGCCGAGAAAAATCAATCTGATCTTTTTATCAATCGTAAGCTCTTGGTTTACACCCCGCAGATTAGACAAAACCGAGAGTCCATACACTTAAATTATAAAAGACGACTCTCGAAGCACAAAAGAAGCTGTCGAATAATAGATCTTTTAGTACTTTTGTGTATGCCTATTCTCAATGTGTTATATTATTCTTATTATTATTAACCGCATCACAATCAATGATGATAAGAGTTGGAAACCCCATAACATTTCAAGAGATCTTATCTATGAAAGCTATCAATGGTATTGCCTCACCGCTTGTTTTGGTTTTTATACTATTAATTACAATGAATAAATTTATAAGTATCATATGATAGTGATACAACTTACTATTAATTGGATAGACTTTTTTTAAGAAGTCTCATTTCCAAATCAGAAAATTCAATGTGCGCACGTCCATTGAACATTCTTTAAATGCAGTTACGTTCAAAAACACATGAAGACAGTATAAGTTTTTTCCTAGGGTCAGCAGGTTGTATGTTTAGATAGCAGGCACTAGAAGACTTTTGATTGAAGTTACTCGCATTAATTGTTATGAGGAAGATGGTGTATTTGGTAATTGTTAATACCCTTATTTTATATATATAACATAATCTTCTTAAATATACGTTATACATTTTGTTGAATATGAAAAAGGGCAGGAGTAGTTCAGGAATTTTTGGCCAACGCTGTGTTTGTTATCAAATTTGAGATGTATTGGCATTGAATGTGGATTTTAATAGATTATAGACATTTATCATATCGACATTTTGTATAGTGACACAATTACTGTCAATTATATTAAATGAGTAGCATCTTCAATGGATTTTACCATTATATATATACAAAAAAAAGCAACAGAGCAAATTAATAAAAGTAAAAGTATCATACACAATTTAAGTCAAGTTTTATGAGTCAGAATAAAGTTTTTGAGAGAAAATTATGGATTATTATGATCGTAGAGAAAAAAACCTAAATTTGTTCTAGTCTATCTTTTTTGACTTCATAAAAAAATAAATAATAATACAAACAGGGTATACTCCTGTTAATCTTTGTCCCCAATCATCACACTAAGCTAGATTGTATCAATAGACATGAGACACTATGATTACACGTTCTCTATATTAAGCAAGCTCAATCGATGTACATATATTATGTACCATATTTGAGCTTAAGTAAATAAACAAAAGATAATCTAAATCACTTTCAAGATTTATTTATAAAGCTTGAATAGATCTTAAAGTCAATCAGAGTTATAGTGGTTCAGTTTCACTCGTTAGTATCAACAGAGATTTAATTAACAGAGTAAGTACAGGTCATGATAAGATATTTAACATATAATTTCAAAGATTAAATTAAATTTGGTACCATTTATAATTATTGTCTACAATCAGAAACGAAAATCAAAAAAAGAGCGTTTTATTTTTGTTATTTAAAGAGAGTATAGATATTAAGAAGTCACTACATTAATGTATTATATGTTATAACGAGAACCTATGCGGTTTTGCTCTATGCGCTACGTAAGTCTGCAAAAAGGATATTCGGATTGTCTCCATAATTTATTTCCGTCATATGACTCGAATAATGAGCAAAAATTGATAGAACTCGACCTTATTCTACGTGGCTATAAAAATATCGGTTGTATTCATCAAACTGGCTTAATATTATTACAATCACTGTTGAATTTATAAATTATTAACTCATAATAATGAGAAAACAGAGTGACTATCAATGGCAATTGAATAAAAACTAACCAACAAAAAAAAAAAAAACAAATTAAACAAAAAACAAAAACATTATGACATCCGTCATATACGAAGATATGCAAACAGAATTTCTTCTATGGCAATGATAGGGGTTAGGGGACAATTTAATTATGTAAATTCATAGGGGTTTTATAGAGTTCAATCGACCTACTAAACTATCATGAACCTGTCCTTGCATAATATATAAAAATAAAGAATTACTGCACACAAGCTACTGCCTCAGGAATTTCAATATAAAGAAAATTATAAAACAATAGTTTCTATGGAACATCAAAATGTCACCTCATTGGCCTCGTCTATTATCATAATTTATTGGAGCTTTACAATAATAAACAAACTGAAGTTACATCCCAGAGACCCCTTGGCTTTAAGTTTAATTCACAAATAATCTGTAAAAAAAAAATCAGAAAAGTGAGTCGCAGAGTCGCCATACAAGTGTAATTATTAAAAATACACAGTTTTAATTGTTTGTTAAATATTTTCTCCTCTAATCAAATAGAAAGAACCATAAAGAAGAAAGAAAATAACCAATCATTAAAGTTCTAGCTTACATTTTGGTTAATAACGGAACAAATGTGTACTTTGAATGTAAGTTGGTTTTTAGTATTTCTTCTACGCTATAATATTTTGTTCAGGAGAAAATTAAAACAAAATGTTTTTAAAATTACATTGTTGTTCAATGGCGAACTCTTCTGAGCAGTTAAATATTGGCTGTCCACATCACCATATTACAATTTTTTTTACAGTGTAGGCAAATCAAAAGTAAAGCATGATTTCTCCAAATTAGTGTTTAAAGTATTAACCCTGTAAGTACTTCTGATTTGGGCAGATATAGAGAGAGAAAGAAAGGGGGAGAAACAGGTGCAGAAAGAGAGGGAGAGGAGAATGTGTGTGTGTGTGGGGGGGGGGGGAATAGTGTTATTATGGTTTATGTGGGTGGATATGCAAAGAAGGGTATAGCTAAGAGAGAAGGGTAAGAGAGAGAAAATTGAGAAGAGTGATCATGGTGTTGGTGTGCTGATAATGTTGAAGTAGAGGTGGCGACAGAAAGATGGACAGGGGTGTGTGTGGTGTGTGGTATGTCATGTGTATGTGTTGTATTTCAAGATGAGATGTGTATGGATCCAGCAACTGCGGCCATGCACAACTGCCAACATGGTCCAACAGTCCTTGACAACCCCGGGATAATTTTCGATGGCAACAAGCCAAGTCTCGAATCCTGATTTAATATATTGGCATAATAATTCCATTTTCCTTTTCCAATCATGGTTTTCTACATCATTTCCTGATTGGATGTGATATTAAAGAGAATTGACCCTGAATAAGATAGCTAGATTTACTGTGATGCCCGGAAAAATCAGAATGAGCACATCAGTGAAAGATTTGGTAAAAATATTGGATAACATGATTTTAAAGTTAGGAGTATTTTGAATGTGAGATCTCTGATGGCATAGGGAATCTCCCATTGGGCAACGCGTCCAACCATTTTGATGTCATACAGGAGAACCCCCCATATGGTGTGCACGAAAACTATTCATGTCTCTTTACATCATTCTAATGATAGAACAGATTTTTGTGAGGCATGATTTTTAAATTGTGATTTCATATATTAACAAATGTCATACGCAATAAAAAAAATACTATATTCTACTTTAAAATGAAATAGAGAGGATTTTAGTAAAATGTGGTGCAATAGATATGGGAAAGATCTCCCTGCATTACATCACACATCATGGTCGCGTTGCCAATTGGAGGACATCCATATCATAAGTGATCTCAAATCTGAAAATCATATCTCTCTTATTCATTGCCTGATTTTTCTGAACTTTTACCAATATGTATTTGGGGTTTGTCTCCATTCACTGAAAAAAGTCAAATTTCTCTGAGGGGATAATCACCTTTAATAAATCCTTTCTGTCAATGAGGTGACTGGTCTAAAAAACATCAACACTTGTCAAGATTCCAAGTTTCAGTTTCAATTCAAGTGCCCGGAACACACTTGGTGAACAGTCTGTAAAAAACGATTTGATTGGTTGGAGTGGAGACACGTGTAGTGATGATTAGACTCAATAGGAATGAGATCAAACGGGAATTAGTCGTGGACCCTCCCTCTGATTTACTAATTGGGAATCCCTGTTAATGGTTTAGATGAATGAGTATGGTCAAATGACAAAAAATTAGCAAAGGAAGAATAGGGGTTGGGGCCAAAAATTCTTTGGCAAGGGTTGATATTAAATTTCCAGAATCCTTGCAAAAAATACAAAAATATAAACCCTCACAAAAAGTTCCTCAAATTGACTTTGGGCCATGATAACTTTTGGGGTACTTTTCTAATTTTTATTGAATTTTATACCATTGTCAAGTTCATTTATTCCTCTTTTCATGAATACCCTAAATTGTCACAATGATGATGTTCTTGGCAAGCACAGACACCTAGATGTTAGGAAAGTCAAGTAAAATGTTGCAAATTGATGCATATTGTGAAATTATTGAGCAATAACAATGCATTTCGCAACATTTTACTTTTTACTATTGCATTATATTCATGAATTATTGCAATTCAAACATGATGTAACCATTGCAAAATAGGGTATTGATAAAAAGAGGAATAAAGAACCTTCAGTGCTATAAAAATTGATAGTGATTAAAACAACATAAAATGTATCAAGGTTCAAAGTTATTTCAGAAACTTAAACTGAACATTATCTTTCGTCTTAATTTTGCATTCAAGTGGTATTCAGGGGTTCTGCTGGACGCAGGCATGACATCACCATGACAAACTAGGTATCACTAAAAAGAGGAATAAATGAACATTGAACTAATGGTATGAATTCAATGAATAGAAAATATCCAAAAGTTTATCAGGGCCTAAATTGAGTGTGCGAACTTCAATTGAATCCAATAAAATTGGATTTACAAATTTGACTTTTTAATTTTCCCCATATTCTGATATTCGCTGCATTGAAGCATGACACAATCATTACTAATAGAGATCAATGAAAAGGGAATATATTATCATTCCAATGGTATAAAATATCAGGAATAACTTAAAAATTACGTGAACAGTTATCATGGACACAAATCGATTTGAGGAACTTTTTTGTGGGGGTTTAATAAAAAAAAAGCGAAAATGATGGGTGGATAAATCTTAAAGAACAATAATAATTAATAATAAAAGAAGTCAAATCTGAAATTTAATCAATGTGCGTTTTGTGCGTATGGGTGTCGGTGTGTGTGGTGGTTGTGTGGTTGTTGTGTGTGTGTGAGGGTTGTGTAGGTCTTAAGAGATTTACTATATTATACATATTTTTCAATTTCTATTTATTTTTCTCCTTTTCATATTCATATGTATTGACGAGACAAGGAATGTTTAATCTTTTGTTCTTGTTTCTATTCCCTCTCTATAGGGTACATACAGGTAATATGGGTCAGCAGGTAATATGGGCCACCTGAAAGCAATCATGTGTATCGTCGACGCGTGACCGGTCACGTACGTTCCTTCCTTGGATCTTGCGTGCGCAAGCCATAATTGGTGCCGGTGGTCCATGTTGGATTTCCATGGTCACATCCGTCTTAAGTGAAACGTTTCAAACTCTCTCCACGCCATAACACAATAGAAAGGTCGTAGATAGATGCAAGTGTGTTGTGACTACGGCGGTCTAATTGTCCATCTGTGCGACGAAGGGTTTCGTTCATTTATGTTCGTGTTTTTTTTTTCATGCAACAAAATGACACGAAGACAAAATAGTAAAAAAATCACAGAAATAAACACAAAAAGAGCGAACAACGTGTGAATATACACCCTCTACTTTGGGATATTGGTGTTTTCAATATACCAATTAAACACACAATTTGGCGTTTCTTATGGTCACTTTACAGAGTGCTCAAAATGAACGATTTATTTTTTTCCTAACCAAATATGGAAATTATATGTGATTTATGAAAATCATAATTTCTTAATATCTCTTCCCTTTTTGATGTTTTGAAAAAATATGCAAATGTTAATTAGAAGTTAACTGAACCGATATAACGTTGTTGGTTTAAGAGGATAGTTTTTTTTGGACTTGGGGACGCCCCTTGAAATCAGTAATTTCTCTTTTTTACAAATAAACCATAGATTCCCGTAACAAGTACATTTCATCATTAGGGTCAATCGTTTATTTTATGATTTTAATGTTGATTTCAATCATCGAAAATTAAAAATTGGGAGTGTGGAAATACAATGTATTTCTATGTTTCGTTGATTAATGCTGGCAGTAAACCAGAAAAATTAATTAATATTGTATTGAAACTCGCAAGAAAATAAATGTCAACGTGTTGTTAAGAGGCTATATCGCCGCGACTAATCGGCCAAGTTTTCCAGTCCATTTCCGGTTGTTTGGTAATATTTTCAGCGTGGTTTAACAAGTGATATTCCAGGATTGTCTCCAAAGAAAAAAAGAAAACTATCTCCTTAAACAACAACGTATCGGGTTCAGGTAACTCTAATCTAACATTTCATATTTTTCAAAATATCAAAAGGGAAGGACATTAAAAAACATGATTTTATAACCCAAAAAATCGGTCGTTTTGATCAGGCTTCCAAGATGCATAAACAACTGAGCGAATAATTCCCCAATTGTTTGTTACAACACAACAATCCAAATTCAGGAGATCATTGCACCTATTTGCCACTTTTGATGATTTTCCGGTGTTTTTTTTTTATTGTGCTGTCCAAACTCGTTTCTCTACTGCTTGAGAAAACATATACAGCACAATTACCCGACCGGCTCGCGTTGCCACCGAAAACTAGCGTGCGCGCGCACCTCAAATCCAACAGGCGTCCTACCGCCAGGAGAACACACAACCAATAGGCGAAAAACGTACGTGCGGTGACTGTGCACGTATGTTCGTCCTCGGATTCTTACGTGGGCAAAGTGGGTGGAGCTAGTTGTTATGGCAAACGAAGCGTTCGTTAACCTTCTTTTCATGATTCTCATTGATGTAAAATGAAGTCTGGACATGCAAATATTAAAACGCACTGAAATACTAAAAAAAAGGCAAAACGGTGAATGAACCCTCCCTTTGGATATTGATGTATCCAATAAACAATTCATTAAACAATGCAGAATTTTTTTGTTCAGTTTCATGCATTTTTGAAAAGCAACATCAAAAATGAAACATCAAAATATAGAAATTAATGTAAGCTTTTTTTTATAAAATGCTTACTTTTTCAATATCTGGTAGGGGAGAACGGTATGGACGTTACAAAAATACATTTTGGGCCAATAATCTTATGAAAGAACTCACGCACTCCATAATTGGGTCTGTAGTTAGCCTATTAGTTGGCTAAAACTGATGGCATATAAATGAAAACATGTAAACACTAATTAACTACAGCTTAATTAGTGTAGACATTTTTTGTAACACGCTACCCCCATATACGGGGTAGGTTTGTTAGCAACCATAGTCGGGGTCAATGTTAACAGTATGTAAACTACGGGGTAGCAGTTGACAATGTGTAAATCCCTTATACTTACATACTTTAATATAACTTTCCAGTATTCCTTGACATCGTTACAGTAGATCACAGTAGAGCTCTAGAATAGACAAAAGTAATAATAGAAAGAAAAAAATATTAACACATGAAATTGAACAAAATGTAATTTTACATTTAGTAATGTAATTGGGGTAAGTTTTACATTCAAATGGGTAGGTTGTTGTAACAAACTACCCATGGGTGATTTTTACACACAGAAATCAAAACTGTAGCACACAGTCATCTAGGCAGAATTACAGGGCATGGCTAGGGTATAATTAGTGAGCATACTGTACTATATTACAATACCAGACTATCATCATGTGCCTTCATTGGTGGTATACAATGAGCTATTACACAATTTTCAATTTTGTTGAAAAATTTACTTGTGAACTTTAAAAAATGGTTTTTGTTGATTTACTTTTTAATAAAACAACGGAGGGAACGTTCACGAGCCGGCAGTTCATCACAGCTATGTGTAGGCTGTATATAGTATCAGTTTGCAACGTCATCCTCTCTGTTCCATCTTAGCACACTGAAGAACTGTAACACTGACCCGTGTAACCTTCCATATCCCGGTCCCTATATTTTTATAATAGTCTTGGAAAATGTTATGACAATGAAATATTGAAGTTTCTGAACTGATGTCGTTGTTTGGCTTAGATGTTATATGTTTTTTTGACTTTGTGGACATTACGCCGTGGCCCCGTGGCTGTCTTCAGTAAGGTGATGACATCTTTGCCAAGCATAATTTCCAATGAGTTTCATTCAACACTAAACCGGAGCTTTAAACTTTAAAAAATTGTTCTTAGCTTCCATATGCGTTGGGCATCTGAAGCATCCTTATTATAGGTCCTTATTATAGGTAAAACTGGAATATCTACATTGTCTAATAATTAGAAGAAACAATACTAAAGCAATAAGTCTCAATTTTGTTGATGACATGAATATGTTTATTTAATAAATGTAGTCCATCTTTATGCAGATGACACGGTCATTTAACTATTCACATAAGAATCCCTAAGGTGGTTGGAAGATGTTCTGAATAAAGAGCTCAAAAGTCTTGAATTAATGATAACACCAACAACTTAAAGATAAACTATGTAAAAAACTGGTTTGTAGTTAGCAGGATCACAAAACATGCTTCAGAGAAGAATCACTTTTAGTAATCAAATCAGTAAGGAACAGCAATTGTCTCAAGTAAAAGTTTTAAATATCTCTCGGTATACTGATGATTATAAATTAAAATGGGGATGTTTCAAATTGACCACATGCGTAAAAAGATCAGTAACATGTGAGCTATTTGTAGTAACTAAGAAAATATGTAAATATGTTCCGAATCGAAGTTAATCTATAATTCAATTTATATTACCTTCATTTTGATTTAACGGAGAGTAATTTTGGCCAATCTGCCAGCAAAAATTGTTTGACAACAACTATAAAAAATCCAAAATAGGGCAGGCAGAAAATAATACTCAAAATCAACCCATATTCTCATACTTCTATCAGTCAATTCATTATTGTGTTCTTGGATGGCAAAATGTTCACTGAAAGACGTAAAATCCATCTTACTATTAACATACAAAAATTTAAACAATATGACCCCCGAATTATTTGAAAGAAATATTATTTTAAAAACACGCCATATTCCCTTTCCCGTAATCAAAATAGCCTTTCATTCCCCCTAAGCCAAATACCTAAATTACTTGCAAAAGAACTCTCGTAACAAGCTCATCCGAGTTATAATAATCTAACCCTATGATTGCGTCACAACCTATATCCCCTGCCTTTTAAACCAACTTTTAAAGTCTAAACTAAGCACAAGCTATAATTTCCCACTTTGTTTGTACATTAATTATGTTGTGTATGTAATATTCAGAGAATTTTTTTTTTCTCTTAAGTATTTTTTAGTTCGTCGACGTCATATATTGTTACATTTCATGATGTTTATTGTTTTGTTAGTAAATTTATGTAGTTTAATTAACTGGCCCGTGAAGACCAGCACAACGATATTAGTTGCACCTGAATGGCTACCGGCCGTATTTTTAATCTAGAATATATGTATATTCATAGAAATGTAAATATGATTTTATTATAACGGAAATAAAACCAAACCAAACCAACCAACATGGTACGTGTGGAAATATTGCAGTAAACCGGAATGGACTGAATGTCTGGGCCGGTTAGACTGGGTCGAAAGACGCGGCGCCGGTATGCCCTGGCATTTTTATTTGGCGAATTTTTCATGAAATATGAACCAGTTTTCGTCTTTTCAGCAGCATTGATCCCTACCGAAACATAACATACACTGTATTTCCACACTCCCCGATTTTCATGCTCCATGATTGATTTTATATAAAAGCTGATAAAACATACATGTTACGAAAATAAGTAAAAGGAAAGATTTTTACCTGATTCAACGCGTGTCCACAAGTCAAAAATCTATAACATCTAAGCAAACAACGACATCAGTTCAGAAAACTTCTATTTCATTGTCATAACATTCAAACGTATTAAAAATATACCAGATATTGAAAAAGTAAGATTTATAAAAAGCTTACATATATTCTATATTTGAAGTTCATTTTGATGTTGCTTTCAAAATGCATAAACTGAACAAAAATCTGCCAATTGTTTGATGAATTGGTTTATTTGATACATTAATATCCAAAGGAGAGGTGTATATTAACCGTTTTGCCGGTTTTTGAAGTATTTCAGTGTATTTTAGATATGCAGTTCAGACTCATTTTACAGCATGAAGAAAACATGAAAAAGAAGTTATAAAGCCTGGGTATAAGTGTTGGTAAAAAAAATCGGCATAAAACCGATTAAATATAGTCTCATGTTGTTTCACCTGCGCGAAAAGACTGTGTGGAGAGATTGTGATATCTTTCACACGATTCCGGTGAATTTCAGTGAAATGTTTGAATCCAAACCAATTTGTAACGGTTTTGAGAACCTTTGCTGGGGTTGCCTGCTCGCCGAACTTCCCGCATGAATGAACCGTAGCGATCTGTGTGTATCCCTAACAAAGAGAACCCCGTGGTTTCCATGTGAACGCCTGTGGCACACAAAGCTGAGTCGGTCCCGCGTCTTAAATCTTTTTAAATACTAATAATATCGTGAAATAAAGATCATTAAAACGAGATTCCAGTAACATAACTTTTTTGTTCAGTTATAGGATTCAGGCTTCTCATATTATCTACTGTGAATCCAAAATTAAATTTTTCTTTCTCCAACGCACTTACACCAGCTTTAAAATTCGAACGCTTCGTTGCCATAACAACTACTCCCCCACTTTGCCACCAAGCGAACACGCAACGAAATAGGCGAGGCAACATACGTGTGTGTAGCACCACCATAATGTTGTTCATATGAACTGTATACGAAAATATATCGTCGTGAGAACATCTGATGCCGAAATTTCTCTGAGAAAATTGCTGAAAACTAACAAGGTAGGTAAAATTTACGGCATTTTTTTACCCGGATGTAAAATTTGATATTTCAAAGATTGTGATGGTGAAAGAGTGTTTGAGGGGGTAACCTCAATTGTTTTGTATATTTAGTAAGCTTATAGTTTTATTTTGATCATACTAGCGTCTACAGGTAAATTTGTTTTAGTGAAGGGGTGCAATGTGGCATTGAATGCTTGCCTGACACAGCAACATTAGTGCAGGTAATATGGGACATCCAAAATGGCGGAAATGATTCTGGTACTTAGTATTGGGATGAGGCATCAATCTCTTTGCTACGATTTTTTGGGGTATATTCACAGTATATAATTGATATAAATAACTTATTGTAGGCCTATATTGACTTGTATAATGAAAATAATATTTAAATCATATCTAAAAAAAAGAAACAACAAAATGGCGGCTGACACATTGAAGTAAAGTTCGGTTTGGTATTTATTAAATGTAGAACGAAGAAATAGAATGACGAAGTCTACGTAAAGTCACAAGCAAAACGGTAAAGGTGCATTAATTAAATATAAACAGTCTCAGAGGCTGGGCTTATAAAGACGCAAAAAACCATGCTTCGATCCGCAACAAAAATGCTCAACATGGCCAACGTAAGCTCGAACACAAAAATGGCTCTCGAAAGCTCTAACATAAAAATGGCTCTCGAAAGCTCTAACATAAAAATGGCCGCTGAGCCACACATGAGCTTCGCGTATCAATTTTGCTAATGGTTAAATGAGTCGAGTCCAACAAGCCCCGCCTCCTGTATAACAAACTAACCAATGAAAGCACCGCGCACCCTTTTTCCTTTTAGTCCATTGCACAATAAACAACAGAGCACGTGCCTCATGCGTCCAAAAGTAGAACATGACCAGAAATTTGTTAGGGTACGCTAATTAAATATTCCCCAAAACTTTGAGCCCGGAATGGCTATGAATAGGACAAGATACCATTACTATTGTTAACCGAAATACAATTAACCGACATAGCACCTGTACGAATGTCATGAATGCCGACTACCGCTCTAGCAGGGATCGTCTCCAAATAGCTTAATACAATCCCCCGACCCAATACAATTCCAGTGCATACGTAATAAGATCGCTTAATTTAATGTGAACGAACTTAAATAGATATAACTTATGAAACCTTCTAAACTCTGTCATTTCACTGACAATTAGTGGCCTAGCGCCCTCTGTAATATTCACTTATATCAACAATTTATTTTTGGAAACGGTCAATAGACCGTACCACTACATACAGTTATAACAATTATATTACAATATTATTATATATATAGTTATTACAATTATATTATAACAATTATATATATTTATAACAATTATATATATTTATAACAATTATATTACAATATTACAATAATAACACGGTGTGATGATAATATCATATGAAGGCCAGATTCATATTACCGATCAGATAACGAATGATAAAGTTGCTGGGGTTATAAGATCTATCGTACCACTACATACAGTTATAACAATTATATTACAATTTAATTATATATATATAGTTATTACAATAACAATTATATATATTTATAACAATTATATATATTTATAACAATTATATTACAATATTACAATAATAACATGGTGTGATGATAATACCATATTAAGGCCAGATTCATATGACCGATCAGATAACGAATGATAAAGTTGCTGGGGTTATAAGATCTATCGTTGGCCTGCTATTCCCTAACCATAAGAGAACAGTCTATAAGTAATTGGTCTTTAATACAGACCTAATATCTCTTATTCAATCTAACTACAATCGACACTTAATCGCTTTCATTAGTGTAAGACTGAGTATTCAGTCTTGCACTGAAAAGGGTCTAGAGACTTCAACCCTAATCACATCTAGCGGGGGATTCTGGGAAGGGAGTGGTACTAGTTTACTAAATGGCAAATAGGCCAATGTGAGAATAATATATAATAAATAAAACATTTTAATCACAACAATTGAACTTGGACTTTTGCATTTGCATGTACATGAATATGCAGTTCCTACAGGTATATGACATTTTCAACCAACTAAGAGAATAAACAAGATAAATCATATTTACTACCCAGTTACAACAATTGTATGAATAAAATCAGTAGATAGTCCCACTTAGTATAAAGTGACCAATTGTTTAGGCGCGCAAAATGCATATATAAGATCATATAAAGAAATATGTGAAATACATATTATTTTTTTTTTAGCAAACTACAAGTTCTCAAGGTGGTACGAGACATACATCATTGTACATGTACATATTGAACAGTAAGTAATGGTGTACGAAGAAAGTAGCAATGTATATTCTTAATGCTTTAGATTAAATATACGATAGCATTAAAACTATCAACAGAGATGCGGATTTTTGTGAACCTTTTTATGATTGTTCCGTCACTGTAGGTCACGAATTTATTTCAAGGCCTGTAACATGACTTT
>CALNVZ010003429.1:3800424-3819755 GCA_940671915.1 Paracentrotus lividus
GGACTACAACCTCATACTAGTCCACGAACTCAAGTCGACCTCGAGGACGTTAGGGAACACCGTCGCTGATAGAATTGCAGCCGAGGACACAGCCCCTAGAACGTCGAATAAGAGTCGCAGCAGGGACGTCGAACGTGACAGAAGAGCGTCGACGCAGCATTCGATCTCCATATTATTGTCACAGTTCATCGCACATGCTGTCATAGAAGGGACTTAAAGCGACGCCTTCAGCGAATATTACTTCCGCGGATTTACTGGTAGTATTTTTTGGTGCACCTTAGGTGGGGAGTAAATTTAATTATTTCAAATAGATTGGGTATTTTTCACATAATGTAATTCAATAATATTGTAGACAATTTAATTATTTTGATAAATTAGTATATGTAAATAACGCCTTGTGTTACCTTTGTATTTGATTTGTTAAACAAGCATTAAAGTATTGATTGTATTCATTTCTTTAAAGAGTTTCCTTCTAATTTTATATTGAGTCCATCTTAAAAAGTAGTTTAATAATAGAGGGCAATATACGGTGACAGCCACCTCAGACTGAATCCCGCAAAATCGCGCCTCTAATCCAATATTATGTTCTTTCAGATAGTAATCTAAATAATATAATTCTTAGAATTAGAATTGAATTCAATGTTTAATGTTGCTTTTATCGTTGTCAGTAACACACACGCAATTTATAAATTAATTTGGCAAGACAGAATTTGTTTCGTGTTGGTGATTATAGTATTAATCCATGTGAAAAAATAACGATATCTATGAACTGAAAAATAAGGAATTCAAAAGGAGTACTCACACATATCACATGAAGGAGATCGCCATTATCATCAAAATCTTCAGTTTTACGGGGTATATCGGATCTGCTTCCTTACAGTTTGCTCATTAAATAGATTTCACATATAGATAATACAAATAATAGATGATGTCCTTTTCGCAATGCGCATGTTATTCACTGGATGCTATTCACTACTGTTGCTTAGCCGGGCATTCACCAGTAATCTAAAAGAATAGACCAGATTCTTGGGTTCTATAGTAACGAGGTAATGAATTAGCCTGTAATTAAAGAATGGAGAACAACAGTTTGAACCTACTCGTGAATTGCATTCTTATCGTGATTGATGTTATGTATCGTAAGCTTTAAGATTGTCAGGTCAAAACAACCTTTGTTTGAGAATAATGTATTCACTTGATTATGTTCGGAAACATGCCGCTCTAAATTTACAATGGAGATAATAATTGACATTGCATCTGTGTGTATTTCAAAAGCTAGTCAGTCATTTCAATTGTAAGCGACATTGCAGCTATGTGTATCAAATCCTAGTCGGTCATTCTAATGGGTTAACTGAGGCTACCATTCCAATTTTATTGAGCTCGTCCGTCGCATCGACGGACTAACATCAAGTGTGACGGACTAGCTTTAAAGCTCGTCCGTCAAGTTGAGAGATTTGGGTTCAGTTGTTAGCTAGTCCGTCTCGACGGACTAACATGACACACTAGCTTTAAAACTAGTCCGTCTTGACTGACTAGCTTTAAAGCTAGTCCGTCCACTGACGGACGAGGTTAGGTTTTCAGTGTATCATTGGTGTTTTTTTTAATTAAGCTGGTACCTTTAACAATTATTCATTTGCAAAAAATAGTAATGAACCTGAAAGCAGATTTCGGAGAAACTTGAAACATGTTTTATGATTTTATTGACCTACATGAATGACATGTATAATCCTTATCAACCAAAATTTATTTTTTAGGCATAAGCATTTTTAAGGGACATATCTATTCTTTCAGAATATACCAAACCCCTCGACAACACTCAGATTATGAACGAAACATGACATGTAAAACTCTTGTAAAACGGTAAAATGCACAAATTTTTGCCATGTACCAAATCAGAAGTCGTGATTATCAATGTTGTAATGACATTCACCTCAGGAAACCTACTATAATTTTGACATATCGAAGAGGAAAGTTGCAGGAAAACATTTTTGCTATACAAGGCGAAATCCCCTTGGAAACGGCCCTACGAAAATTATCTTCCCGCGTTTCTTCCCTTCGGGTTTTTATGCTCTTCATTGGGGGAAAGGTATACATGAAACATATTTAATATAAAAAGTTAGCGGAGAAACATGAACCAGTTTAATGAATTTTTTCGCTAATAATCCCCACTTCCTAAAAATTTTCGGGACCCTCTTTATTTTGTATTCCCCTGTATTAAAAATTAAGCAGGTCTGGTCATCATGTGCTCTCAGGAAATGAAAATGGACATCCTTTCTATTTCAGATGATACACAAATGATCGAAAACTCTGAAAATGAATGAAATGTGACCAAATAGAGAAAGGCTTGCAAATTTTTATTTAGGACGTTGTTAATTCATTATGGCCGGTTATATTATACATACCCCCCCCCCCCCTCATAAGGCGCAATAAATCACATGTAACATAAGGTTGGATTTTACCCACTTTTCAATCAATAATTTTGCAGAGCAAAAAAAACAAACAAACAAACAAACAAAGAGAGAGAGAGAGAGTTGTTGTACATGTTGTAGTGATCTACATCTTCCAAGAATGGACTAACTTGCATATTGATGAGATATTTCTTGTTCAGTTGGCCTAACCTAATTTTTATGGCGAATGTAGTAAAATCCGGAATTCCAATTCAGCCCCTTCCTCACTCCCCAATTTTTATAAAGATTCGTTATATTCCCCCCCCCCCCCATGTAGTGTAGGCCTATGTAGCACATGTTGCGTAACGGGATCCTAATTTATTTTCATTGTAACAACAATGAAAATAGAGAGAGAGAAAAAAAAGAAAAAAAAAAGAAAAAAAGAAAGAATCGCATATAAGTATTTTAACTTACCCGTGGGTGGATCCTAGGAATATAGGTCCACACGACGCCAAAAGATCCGATGAAATCGCACAAAGACAAGTGAAAAATTAAAATATGTTTCTGCTTCCTTAATGCTGTAACGCCCAATATAGCGGCCATTGACGAAAAGTTTATTATCGTCCCTACACCCGAAATTACTAGGGGCAAAATGAGCCATAAAGCTTCCATATTAATTACGAAGCAAACTTTAATTCTTAAAAAAAATGTTTGTTTATTTATATTTTGTTCTACAATACAATGGACTCGGTACTGCCTTGCAAATCAAAATGAAATTATTTTTAACTTTCCGGTATTTTGTATCTAAAATATTTATATCTATGAATGTCTGAAAATCAAATGTCTGAACACAGTCCTTTTGTTTCTAGTCGTAAAAAATCTTGAAACACGCTAAGTTTAGCCTTATTGACACGGAATATACTTGGCCGAGGGCTTTCGTGTGGTCAATGTAGCGTAAGTGCTTAGAATGCTGTTTCTTTTTGCTCAGACCAAATTTTGTATGACTTAATTAGTACCGATAATACGAAGCTGAGTTTTTATATGTTTCCATGTTACATATGCTGGGGTGGGTGTGCGTGTGCGTGTCTGTGTGCGACATGCAGAATTATGTGTACTTTACGACCTGCAAAAAGTTAACTTAGGATGACGATTTATAATTATGTGTAGAATTGTGTGTACTTTATGACCTTCATAAAGTCCCCTTAGAAAGACATTCTATAACCATTACGTCACCTGTAATTGTTATCAACATCATCTAAATTATTTTAACCTATAGCTGTAATAAAGAATTAAAAAAGCCTAACGGACGCCACGACTTGAGGTATCATGCCAGCTGTACCAAGAAGGAGAAAAAATATTTGTTGTTGAGATGGAATACAGGGTGAATAAGAAAAAGGGATACTGTTTGTAAATTTTTCATTATAAAAAAAAATTAAAAAATTGAATATTGATTTTCGGCAGTAATATTTTTGACGATTGCAACCCACTTAATCTGCCCTGTCATCCCAGCTCACCACACCAATAGATGGTGTCGCTGGGCTTTTATCTCCTTTTAAACAATGTCTTTTTGTATCCTCGACAAACCGTCAACAAAGATTGTCCCCGGGAAAATTGTTAGCCCAGGGAAGCGGGGTAGAGTAGTCTACTCGAATACTTGTTAAACATTTGAATAGATACCGATTAAACATGGACAACTTTCAAACCCTGGGCGAGGAATTCGTTTTTCGCCGCAGATGGATTCCTACCCAGTCACCTATTGATTCTGAGACTGTAATCGAACGTGCATGTCCCCAATGGAAAAAAAAAAAAGCACACACTCACACACACTCACAGGCACACTGATTAATTCTTGTGTTTTATTATTATTAGACTATGGGATGGTTCCCGATAATGTCGCTAGTTTTCCATTTCCGCAGGGTTGAAAAATCCACAACGCTCCTGTCATATAAAAATCCGTTTTAAAACAGGGCAACATCAATGCGATATGTCGCATATCTTCTAATTTGCAATACAGCTAGAAAAAAATAAAAGATATCACCGCTCACTCCAATCTGACTCGCTGAATCAACTGGAAAAGGCCGGCATTAACTGTGTGTTTACGTATATTAAAAGCAAATGCACGGCATGTACCTGTCATATTGATCTATGCGGCCTCGTTCAAAACAATTCACATTTCTTTACCCCCTAGCGATAGTTGCGTATGTAAACAAACGAGATCAAACCTCGACGTCTTTGATTCCCAATGAAAAAATGAAAGTTTTATTTTATTTTTGAGACAGGATTATTAAGGCCCCAAATTAGTTTTATACTTCTAGTACTATATAGAAAACAATCATAATCATGGGTTCTTTACCTAAACTTTTAAAAATATGTCCCAACATCAGGAAATATCCAGTCATAACTAATAACCAAACATTATCAATAGGTGGATTCACACCTGCCCGATCTGGAAAAGTTCCCGTAATCTCTGATCGGGTATTTTTACCCCGATCACAAACTACGCGTAATTTTGCAAGTGTGAAACCAAATTACGCGTAATATTCCCGAAGATAAATTCCCGTAAATTAGTAGGTACTTCGTCAAAACTACGCGTAGTTTCGCCAAGGTCGTGGGAACTTTTGTAGTGTGAACATAAATTACGGGAACTTTCTATTCCCCCTTTCTTTTTCTTATGTATTTCTTTGTTTTCCCTTTTTTTCTTCTGTTTCCTTATGTATTTCCTTCTTTCTTCTCTTTCCTTATGTATTTCTTTGTTTTCCTTCTTTCTTCTCTTTCCTTATGTTTTTCTTTGTTTTTCTGGCTTTCTTTTCGTTCCTTATGTATTTCTTTGTTTTTCCTTCTTTCCCCGCTTTTCTTATGTATTTCTTTGTTTTTCCCTCTTTCTTTTCGTTCCTTATGTATTTCTTGTTTTTCCTTCTTTCCCCGCTTTTCTTATGTATTTCTTTGTTTTTTCTATTTCTTCCCTTGTTTATAACTTCGGGTATTTTTCCGAAAAAGACGGTTCGGGCAGGTGTGAACATGCAAAACAAATTACGCGTAATTTGGTGGTTGGAAAAGTTCCCGTAATTTACGGTATTTTGCCGATCGGCAGGTGTGAATCCACCCAATGATTTGAGAGAACCACAACCTAAGTTCGAATCACATTGTTAAATGAAAGAGTAATGAATCGAACACAACTGAATCAATTTTTTGCAAGAAAACGAGTGCGGTTGGGTCTGGCATTTTTCAACGAAATTACTACTCCCTCAATTTATTTTCTCCCTATTAATAAAGAAAGAAGGGAAATGTAATCATTGTATTCATTCCAGAACTACAAATTTTAACAAATGGTCTCCTTAATTTCCACTCGTTTGAAACGCACCCACGCGCTGCTGTCTTTTAATAGGGTTGGCAAATAATGACTTTTTTCTGAAAAGTTATGTCAAACAAGTTATTTCTATAGTCAAATTTGATGTAGAATCCAAAAAATGACAATGATTTTTGTGTACGATGAAGTCTGACGTCGCTAAAATGCAAAACCAAAACAGTGTATTTTGCCCATTCATCACACACTTTATAGGTATAAACCGGTTTATTTTGTTCTTTATGGATTTTGATGGTTAAAAGCTCAAATCTGACAATTTTTCATACCAAATGTACCTAGTATGGTTATAGGTGTTAATTAGTGATTTTGATATGAGATGATTTTTGCTCGATATTGACTGAAACTAACTACCAAACTACACTAACACAGTCAACTTAGGTAGGATTAATCATGTTGGATTAATCATGTTGGGTTCCCTGACACCCAAAAAGACATATAAAAACGCAATAAAAGTGGTTTATACGTATAAAAGTATGATAATTGGGCATAATACGCTATTTTGGCGGCCATTTTGGTTTTTTGCACTTTAGCGACATAAGACGTCATCGTATGCAAAAATAATTGTCATTTTCAGTTTCCACGTCGAATTTTACTATAGAAACAACTTGTTTGAAAAAAAAGTTGAGATTCCCCCAACCCTACTTTCAATGGCAACTGGAAACAATGGCATAAGTCATTTTTAATTAGTATCTAACTCTATGTGTCCCTCATGTAGGCTAAAATTTCATTTTGCACTCCATTCTTGCTTTGTGCAGACAGGTTAGGCAGTCGGTATCATGGTTTGATGAGTAACGTACAAAACTTGATTCCTTTTGCTATTGATGATTAAGAAAATATTGCAGTTTTCTCCAAAACAATTAACTACAACACAAAACATATTCAAAATAGATTTGATTTCTATTCTACAAGATATGGAAAATATTGCAACTAAATGCTCATCAAGTACCACCTGTACCACCTCTTCCCCTTCCAATGGGGAGAGAGAGGAGAGAGAGAGAGAGAGAGAGAGGAAGAAGACAATATAGGGGGTGGGGAGAGAAATATAAAAGCAATAATCAATGTAAACTTGAAAGCTTAAATTTGACATGACAACAGAGTTCGAAGATTAAATAGCTGTTGTACAGCTCTGCTGATCAATTGTCATTTTGACCCTTCATGTGTACATGATTATCGTTTTTATAAGCACATTTAACCGGAATCCTGATCAATCGGTGCCTTCGAAATGAAACATTTTCAGACGCCAAACTGAACGAGGTTGAGAATGCCTCGTGGCATTGCACGCACTTATTGATAGGTGGCGAAATGTGTAATACATGCAACAAATGGGGACATTGCCAATCGGATCGATTTTCGTAATGTTTATTATTCTTAAATTCTATTTTGAATGCTGGTGCAAAATCTAAGATATGCGACATTATAGAATTTGCTTTATATATTATTTTATACATTATCATATCCCTAAAGTGTTGTGGGATGGCTAAACCTGGGAGAAGTCACAATTTGAGCAACCATCCTATAGTCTATATGCGTCACATCGACACTTTGTGCAATCGAACATCACTAAACGTGAACATTCGATGGAAAATCACACAACCATGACCACAGTGTTAAGTCATCTTCATATTATTTACATTGTAACTCACATGCTTACACAGTCATGACAGTGAGGCAATGAATATGTAGTATGATTTCGAACGTTTCTGTCTCAGTATTCTGTGAAATAAAGCACGAAACCTCTTTACATCAATGTTAAAACTTACAAAGATAACATTTGGAATAATGTTCACATTGTGTGATAATTGAGTTATAGTATGGTATGTATCATTACCATGTGAACACTCCGTAGGCAATTAGTATACACGTCTCCACAGTGTGACATTGTCTACACACCATAAAAATCGAGCGTTAAAGCGTGTTTATAATAGCGTTTTTATCCCCCAAAACCATATGAACACTCTTGTAAATGGTTTTAAACCATATGAACACTCTTTTAAATGGTTTTAAACCATATGAACACTCTTTTAAATGGTTTTAAACCAAATTTGGTAGAAGCATAAAGTGTTACTCAATGAAATGTTGGAAAATAATGCACACATAAAAAAATTCGCATTTTTATCATTGAAAGTAAAACATTTTTCACAACTCACCCTGTAGTTTCACAAACCTGTCTATCATTAAATATATCATATTGTCCATCAATATATTTTTTACGACACTAAAGATTTTTAATGCATAATTTTTCTCTTCAAGCAGGGTCAACAATCACTTGTTGCAATTATGGGAAGGCGGGAGTGGGTGGGGAAGATAATTGGGTACGATATCGTAACGAATTATCTTGGCATCGCACTTTTAAGTAGACCTATTGAAAAACAAAATTTGTATGACAGGGTGCACTCATCTCATACTGATTTTCTTTAACATCGTGAGTCGTTACTAGGGGTCACAAAGTGTAACGATTGTTGTCCCTCTTTGTGGGGGGGGGGGGTGAATAATTTCCTTTTTTTTGTTTTTGCTTTATAAAAATACAAGAGGCAAAAACAATTATAATTATTAAATATAATAATAATAATGATAATAAGAATTATTAGCGATTTGTTGAATTCATGTTTAATTCAATTCATTTTGCACTATCGTTTTAATATTATTCACCATTAGCGGACGCAGCCTGACGTCACACAATAAAAGTATCGGGCCCATGCATAAACATAACAGAGCCGCAATGTATTCCATTCGGATATTTTGGATCCGCGCCTGTTCATATAGATTTTTGAAGTTTCATGAACAAATATATGAAACTATACAAAATGATAGTTTATACGCATACATCAGAAAATTAAATAATAATAATCATGATAATGTTATGATAGTATCTGGTTATTTATATAGCGCTTTAAAAGTTAATTTGCTCAAATAAGGGCATAAATTCATTTTGCAGAGCTTTTACACTAATTAATATTGTCTGGGATGTACATTTAGTGAACTAGTTCCGTGATTTTTTTTTGGTACCCAGCAAAGTCAGCATGATGAACTATTAAAACTATTTAATTCCTTATGACGCTATATACAATTAATTTTCATGAACAAAATGTATACGTGCGTGTGTGTTTGTGTGAGTGTCTGTCTATTTATAAGGATGTGCGCTTGTTTGTGTGTGTGTGTGTGTGTGCGTGTTCGGACTCATGACCCTGTGGATTATTGAGCATAATCACACTTGTCAAAATTTCATATTTAAAGGTAGTGTCATCCTTTTTCACAAATTGCAAAAACTAATGCAACTTGGCATAACTTTAGAATATGATCGACCTTATACTGTCATTTCAATCTTACTGTCATAGATTAGTAATATGAAACTAAAATCTGACTACCAATCTAGACCAACTCTCCACCAGCATCGTTGATTACAGCGCCTGAAACTCGTTTGCTCAGTACAGACCACACACAGCAATATACATATGGCGTATAGCGTGCATTACCTCCGCGCTAACGGTCAACGGTCAATTTGAATTTCGCACCGTACGGTATTATTTTCGAGGTACGAAAAATTAGTAATGAATTTTGATAATCGCAATAAAATGACAAACATACACATTTGAGCTTAATCATGTTGTGGGAAGATATTGTCATTGATATACTACTAAATCGTCTCAAAAATCAGAAATGTAAAGATTTTTGCCTGCAAAAGGATGGCACGGTCTTTAATACGGTGAATGGGAAAATTCAGGCATGAAGTGATTCTATTGTAGTCATGCTACGTTGCTTCAGGAAAGGCAGAGGTCATTACGACATGTCATGAATGTTATTATACCATTTACTAACAACATGCACACAAAATGTATACAAGCCCAAGTACAGCACGGCAGTGTGTAAATGTACAGTTCAATTTATAGTACGTGGACCTCGCACTCGCTGTTTTATCTGGCGGTTTATGTCTATATTGGAGAGATTTCATACTTCTTCAAGATTTCACAGATTCTTTTCGTATGAGGATGCACTAAAGAAATATCTTGTTCTCTGCTCATCTATATCGCTATCATCCTTTCGAAGCCAAAAAGCTCATGTCGTAATTGTAGTCAAATGCGAGTATTTGTTAAGGTGTTTTGCAGTAAATACTGAAGGTAACATTGAAGGGTAAGTTTTCATGAGTTGACACTATACATGCTATAAGCGCTCAGAAACACCAATGATAATGATAGTCATGTTCGTTGGTAGTTAATATTTTTGGCGTACGATTCGGGTCGAATATAGACGCCATCTACGTGCGGGTTGCTGTACGTATAAAATATTTCTTTTTCATGTAAATTACATTAAAAATGGGTGATGTGAGTCTTCAGCTCCGGTGCCGTTGATGGTTCTTCCACTTTGATAGTCATGATAATGTGCTGGATTTATATAGACCCTCTAGTGCATAATATATATTTAGACTACGTCTCTAAGCGCTTTACATAGTTATATGCACATGTTTGTGTTAAGTGCTATATAAATTTCTCTATTCCCATCTTTATTATTAATAAAATGGGTTACAAATATTTCATTATATAGGGGAGAGCGGGGTTATATGGAACATTTTTTCACAAAAATGGCCTTAAAACAAAAGCGGATTTATTTCAAGAAACAATAAATGATCAGCTTTAGTGTATATCTGTATGCTACAAATGTACCCCATAAAATTCTTAAACTTAGTGATGGTTCCGGAAAAAATCCATCTTTAACAAGACCATGTCAAGTGTTCCAACTAACCCCATACACGGGGTTAGTTGGAACATGGTATGGGGTAAGTTGAAACATTGTGCATGGTATCTTAAAAATTATATTTAAACTATCTACAACATTATTGCATGGGTTCAGCTAACTTGCTTTATTGATTCCAATTAAAATATTAAAGATTGGTGTTCAATTTTTTCTTTTACTTTATGTTTTATTACACTTGATAGCATCCACTAACATACAAATATCCTTAAGTCTAGTGAAGTAGCATTCTGCATAAAAATTGTTCAATTTGCACTAATATACATGTATAACAATATTTCGGAACACTTCACTGAATTATATGATTTTTATTTTTTGTTCAGCTGAAACCTATTTACTTAGTACATGTTTCAACTAATCCTGTTCAAAATGTTCCAACTAACCCCAGAGGCCCTTTTGACATTTGTAAGCTTACAGCACAAAAGAGGGACAACAACATGCCATGTATTTAACCTTGTTTTGTAGCTTGGTATAACTGTTTGTTATACTAAAAAACAGGCCAAAATAATTTATGATCTTCTTTGAGATAATAAAACATTTGTAAAAGTGACAAAATTTACTCGGAAGGTGAAAAAGCAAACATTGTTTTCTAACTTCACAAGGCTTGAAGTACGTGTGCTGTCTAAAATGTGGTGGATGGCAGTTGCTAATAGCAACAACCTGAGGGTAGATTTGCATAAATATATTTATAGCCGTTAAAGAAAATTACAATGTTTCAACTAACCCCGTGTTCCAACTAACCCCACTCTCCCCTACTTCAGTGGTACAGGCCTACCGTACGTGGAAGTGTTTAGAAGGGGCCAATTAGTGAAGAGAGTGGGCGATCTATAAGGTGAAGACAATAATTTGGCAGTGGCATACATTATTTAGGCCTGGTTTTAGCTGGGCAACATTTTAGACCTATACCTTACAATTAAGTGTCGGGGGGGGGTGGGAATAAATTGTATACAATAGTTTCAGAAATTGTTTTCTCTCCTCAGAATGTTAGCAAGCTCAGAGTTCATCATGGAACAATACAGCTTTTATTTCATGGCCAGACGCTCATCGGTCTGATCGCGTTGTGGCTTATCAAACGCTTGATGTCTCGACCAAAGAAACTTCCACCAGGGCCTAGTGGAATACATCTCATTGGCGTAGCGTGGGAGCTCATTAGGTTTGTGTTTCTAAAGTCTGTATCAAATAAACTGGTACAAGTGGCTAGCACTGTTTATAGCAAGATGTGTAGGCTCAGTGGATAGAGCGTCCGCCTCATAATCGGGAGGCCGTGGATTAGATCCCCGGCCACGTCATACAAAAAAAAAAAAAAAATGGTAGTTTCTGCTTCCCTGTTTGGCGTTCAACAAGAAGGGTATAGAGCAGACCATCTGGCGCTGCTCAGCGGCTGCCGGGCCCACGAGAAAAGGGAGAAAACAAATTTCCATTTCAGACAATAACACCATCTGGTAGTGTTTGGTATTTACATAGAGCAGGAAAAGTAAGCTTTCTTCAGCAATTTTTTAAAAATCTCATTTGGTGCCGTACATTGATATAATTAGTTTTCTAAAATCAAGACACACCAAATGTTTGGTTGTATGTTTCGCACACAATAGGCCTTAAACAAAGCATTCCGTAAAAGAGCTTGTGAGAATTTTAATTCCCTCATCATCCCATAAAGGTTAGCTAAAATTTATGTTTTACAAAAGTAAATTGTACAAAGTAAGGTATATCAGCATACACAATATACCCCATATACACATTGTTTGAGAAGATTTCCTACATAAATAATTATTTCCCCCTATTATATACATGTATAATATGTATTTTTTTAAATACAGTCTGTACACACTGAAAGCTAGATCGTAATTGCATATGATCTAATACTACACACACCTACCAAAATTACTTTATCCTGCATTACTCCTGCATGGTATAAAGCACTTTCCTTCAAGGAAATTCACTACCCAGGGGCCGCGGAGCCGGGGCTGGGGTGGCTTTAGGCCCCCACTTTTTTCAGCAACCGTGTACAATAATGAAAAAATGACCATAAATGTATAATTTTCAACCTGTTCAGCCCCCACCTTCGGCTCAGCCCCTCCACTTTTAAAAACGCTCCGCGGCCCCTGCAACCTTTCTCTTTATTATGGTTTTCCCTCTTTCAAGCACATCATGCCTCCAGTTAGGAGCCCTTTTATGCACTTCAGTTTTATTACCTATTACATTGTATTCCCGATTTTATATTTCTTTGACGTATTTATTTTTTTTTTTTTCTAATATTAACGATTCGGTTAATAAATAGTTGTATCATATTCATATATATATATATATATATCTAAACACAACACAAAAAGAAAGTTCCCCCTATTTCAGATATCGATAGTTTTTGAACCAGGAGGAATTCAACAAATCTTATTATATGTCCACGTGGGGAATTTAATTAGCTTCCATAGGAACGAATTTTACGAAAAAAAATCATCAAGTCATGCTTCACTGAGCAATGGTTGAATGCAAAAATGTCATTTTTTTGAAGTTCACAAGCCTAAAATCACAACTTTGATTCAATTACATCGGACCTATTTTTTTTTTATTTTAAACATTTTATACGTCAGAATGTATGCAAAACGTGCTTTCCAACATACGGAAAGGAAATTTGCGTCAAAATTCACGGTTGAGTGAGCATGCAGCAAAAATTGCCCAAATTGCGATTTTTACTTCTTTACAATGGTATATTCGATGAAATGTGATGGAATTCCTGTTTTGGAAGTGTATGCAACTAATATCCTTTCATTCACGGGTGAATGAACCCATCAAACAACCAAAACATTTTTTATTGGTTGTGTTTATACTTTTTGGCACGTTTCAATGATCCTATGGCATTTATTTAAAAATTCATGCTTCAGTGAGTGAGTATATGATACCGGAAAAGTCCTTTTTTCATGAATGGACACAAATTTGAATTCTTACTTTGATTAAATATATCAATTATTTTTGGGGAGTACTTCTGATTTCATTTTCACAAAAATCCCGATGTTTCACGCCTCAGTGGGCACAAGATACAAGAAAATCATGCAAATGAGAAGAAAGTTTGGGGTTTCGTCACGGTTCAGTGACTCAAAATAATGTTAGTTAGAGATCAGTTGAAGCTGTGTGCCAAGTTTCATGACATGACTCGTAATAGATTTTACAATTATCATTAATGAAAATAGCCCGAATTTCACATTTGTCGGGTATTGATTTCCTCCTCCATTGACCTTATGTACAGAGGCTTTACGAAAGTGAAATTTGGAACATTTTAATTGCCAATTTTTGTCCATTTGACTTTGAGCTATTTTATGAAACTTTGCACATAGCTTCAAATGGCGTATTCAAATTGCGTATTCGAAAATTCGCTAGCTGAACCATGACGCAGCCCAAACTTTCTCCTCATTTGCTTGATTTTCTTGTATCTTGTGCCCACTGAGGCGTGAAACATCGGGATTTTGGTGAAAATAAAATGAGAAGTACTCCCCGAAAAGGATGGTTATATTCAATCAAAGTAAGACTTTTAATTTTTGTCCACACATAAAAAAAAGGGCTTTTCCGGTCTCATATGCTCACTGAAGCATGAATTTTTAAATAAATGCCGTAGGAACATTGACACGTGCCCAAATAATTTAAACACAACCAAAAAATGCTATTGAGATGCTTTTTAGTGGGGGAAAAAAAATACTGCAATACCTCTTCGTATTTCTAAAATGGCCTATTTTTCGGTTGTTTGATGGGTTCATTCAACCGTGAAAACAGGAATTCCATCATATTTAATCGACTATACCATGGTAAAGAAGTAAAAATCGCAGTTTGGGCAATTTTTGCTGCATGCTCACTCAACCGTGAAATTTGCCGAAAATTTCATTTCCGCACGTTGGGAAGCACATTTTGCATTCATTCTGATATATAAAATGTTTAAGATCAGAAAATGTGTCCTATGTAATTGATTCAAAATTTTGATTTTAGGCTTGTGAACTTCAGAAAATGACATTTTTGCATTCAACCATTGCTCACTGAAGATTGACAATTTTCCTAAAATTCGCTGCAATACTAGCCAATTAAATTCCTACACGGACATTTAATTATATGTTTTCAATTCCTCCTGGTTCTTATTGATATCTGAAATAAGGGGAAATTTCTTTTTGTGCTGTGCTTATTTAGAATGGATTACTGATGCATACTTTTTCTATTTTATTTGTCAATGTCAGTGAATAGGCCTACAGAAAGGCAAAATGAATAGAGTCAAATTAACATTGAATAATTATGATCTTAGACCAACGATGTTGTTTTCTCTCATAAAACTGTAGAGACAAACGCCTACAAGCTGGAATGCGTTCCTTAACTCCTATCTTCTCCTTTTTGACATGTACAGAGGGAGACTGAAACCTCTGGATCTCATCGTCTCCTGGACCAAGAAGTATGGGGCCATTTTCTGCTTTTATGTTGTTGGTAAACCAATTGTATTCTTGAATTCATACGAGGCGATCGTTGAAGCCTTTCGCCATCCTAATCTTCAAGACCGATCCAAGAGCCAGCTCATGAAAGAAACTATCGGAGTAGAAAATAACGGTGAGAAAAAGCAACCCCTTATCAAGACTTTGTCTATATAAGTTCGGTTCAAGATTAGATATTTCTTCTTACTTATCTTTAGAATTGATTTGTCGAAAAAGAGGGGGTAGACTATTTGTAGACTGTTCGGTTATTCAATCCAACCGAGTTATGTATTTTGAACCTAGTGCCAACAAAAACTCAGACCTATAGAACATTTCCAGTCAGCTGTTTAGAATAGGGGCCTTAAATTTTGAGTTGCTCTATCATCATGCCAAATTTGAAGGGGAAAAAATCGTGAGGGTCTGCACATAGTGTAAAACTGTATTCATCATTAAAAACGCACCATCGTTCTTTCCTGTAGGGATCGCCTTGGCTAACGGAGACGTATGGAAAGAACAACGAAAGTTCGTTCACACAGTTTTTCGTAGCCTAGGGGTTAGTAAGAAGAGTTACGAAGATACTGTAGCAACAGAAATTGCCCAGCTGACTGACGCGTTCAGGAGCAAAAGGGGTGCTGCTTTTGACCCTCATGAGCTCTTCGGTCAAGCCGTTGCAAACATCATGATCTCTGTCGTCTCCGGAACCCAGTACAAATACGATGACGCGGACTTTGTGAAAGTAAGTTCTGTATTAGGCGCCTTCTCCAAACAAAGTGCGTCAGTTTCCCGCAACTTCCTGATCCAACTCGAGAAACAATCGGCTGTCTGCTTTTAACGTATTAAGATTTCGGAATTCTATTCAAATCCGAATAAATCGTCTTTTGGTACAAGAGACGCGGGAAGCTGACGCACTTTGTTGGAGAAGGCGCCCTACCGATCTATCTTACTACATAGGAGAGACCGAGGACAAATGTAACACGGGGCAATTGTAACAGAGGCTCCCATTCCTAGCAGAAACACGCTATAAACTTAAAATTTGAAGGACATGTTGCGATTTAAAATCGATCCACATGCTGTATGAGTGTTAGCAGATTTAATAACGGTTCGTGGACTTTCTTACAGCGGAAAAACCGTTTTTTTAGGCATAAAAGTAATATTTCACATTACCATTGTTTTCTTCTGGACAAATATGTGGATGAGCTACAGCTGTCATTTTTGTATATTTAGAAAATTATGTTCTTAGGCCATATTTTGCTAAAGTTTCAACGACGAATACCGAAGCTAAGATAGAAAAAATCTTCTCACAAATATGGTCACCTCTGCCAGGGGCAATTGTAACAAGCTGTTACAATTGCCCCTGTTTCTGCTAAAGTAACTCCCGTAGGAATCCGGTAAAGCAGATTTCCGCTGAATCAACACCAAAGCTATTAAATAACCAATCAGGGGCCGCGGAGCTGTTTTTTGGAAGTGGAGGGGCTGAGCGGACAAGTGGGAGGGAGTGGGAGGGAGGGGGGGGGGTGCATGAACAGACAAAAAATCACAAATGTATGGTAATTTTTCGCGTTTTGTACACGTTCGCTGACGAAGCCCTCCCAGGGCTCCGTGGCCCCTGCAAATTACATAAAAAACATTACAAATTGTCCGGAATTGGTTGCTTCCTGTAAACATAATTAAAACATAATCAGAAACCTTTGAAGCCATGGAGCTTAGTATTAGAGACGTCTCCGCCGACAATTTATATTTAAAAAATAATCCGTCTCCGAAATTCAGGAGCGTGCTCGGAGACGTCTCTAATACTATTTATCAGTCGGCAAGACAAGATTCCTATTCTGTCGCGGAGGACGTCCTCCGCGAAGTGTAGATAGCAGCCCTTAGCTTCAAGGCATCATAACTTTGAATGATACTTTCAATTATAATCGCTTTACAAAAACAAAAAGGTAACTAACATCATATATACCTCCGACATGAAAATTTAGGGTGGTATCTCACTTCGCGGAGACGTCTCCACGACAGAATAGAAATTTCCGTCTCCGCGATGGATAAATAATTATTAGAACGGTAATCCGAACCGACGTCTCGGAGACGTCTGCCGTAAATTCTCGAGACGGATTTTCTTTCATAAATTACGTTGTGCGGACGAGACGTCCTCGGAGACGTCTCCGCGATATTGGGAGACGTTTTTTAAATACATTCCTGTCCGTCGCGAACAAAAAATTCTAATCTATCAGCGGAGAACGTATCCGCACAGTGAGATACAGATGCATTCAAGTTTTTTATTCTTGTTGTTTTTTTTTTTTTTATAAGTTTATTATTACTTTACTTGGAAAAGAAAAAAGGAAAAAATATATGAAGAAGAGTAACCATAATGTTACGTTTTTAATGCCGAAGATTGTAATAAGGAGTAGGACTTGGATATAGAAGAAAATGAGCAAAGAAGAGCCGTCGTTGATTACACTCAAGTATCGAGAACTTTATTAAACTTTGAATGTAATATAGTCGTTAGTTATGCTTTACAGAAAACAAAGGTAACGCATAACTCTATATATTCAGACATTCATGAAATAATCAGTAACTTTGAACAATATCTGTACTAATACGTTTTGTATAGAAATGCAATAGAAATATTGAATATTTTCCGAAAAGTAGCCTTTAAGTTTGTTTTATCATCTTTGTTTCCACTGTAAATCAGATTGTACTTTAGCCTCAAAGGCTTTTGTTTTAGATTGGCGTTGTTTTTTTTTTTTAATAATTTATATCACTTACTAGATGAACTTTCAGAACTTCATATTTGAATGATAAGTATCAATTATAGTTTCTTTTTTTTAACAAGAACCAGAGGTAACCTCTTATCTATTGTAGCTCAAACATGGAAGGAATAAATAACTGTGAACTATATGAGTTTAATTTTCATTATTATTCTGCGAGTGTTCATGGTAATAATTTTTACACATTATAAGAAACACTTTGATCAGGAATAGCCCATGGAAAACCAAAGAAGGCCTATTTACAATGGGGTTCATGATAGAAATGGGAAAGAAAATAGGGACCTAGGCCGCGCGCTAGACGACTTTGTTTTTTTCTTATTAAAAATCGCCACATGATTTATAAAGAGAAATAAGAAAAAGAAAGGAAGGAGAGAAGGGAGAGGCGGAGAGAGTTGGAGAGAGAGGGGGGAGGGGCAAGATAGGAAAGTTAAAAGAAAGAGGGAGTGAATGAAGTAAAAAAGAAAGATAGTAAGAGAAGCGAAAACAGAATGAGAGAAGAGAGGGGGAGGGATGGGCAGCCCGGATAGAAAAAAATAAAAATATATTTTGTCAATATGATATCCTTTGAAAAATATATGTCGCCATACGTTTTGTTAAAAAGGCAAAGACATCTGATTTTGCCAGAAGAAAAGAAGTGGCGTAAATTTTGAAGATTGATTTTTACAAAAAAAAAATAATAAAAAGAAAGAAAAAGAAAAGCTGTAATTTTACTGTCTTACTCAGAAATTGTATCACTTTTATTTTACAAGAATGGCGTGTATAGTCAAAAGGCGTAAGCCTAACATAAAGTGTTATAACAACAGATTTGTCAGTTAAAAGATAGTATTGTGTATGGTACACGTAGATATATAGAAAACAAAATAAATTGATTAAGTGAAAGGTTCTTATAATTCTACAGTTAAAGGGTGAAAGCCACAGACAACGCTAAAAAAATAAAAAAAAATAGAAAAAGCTATGCATAAACTTTTGTCCCATGTTCAATTGCATATTAGACAAGTGGAGAAATGAAAGTATTAAATTGTTTGTCAATTTGCATGTGTCCCCAATGTTTCATTATAATTTTTTGAGAATTTAGTTTTTATGTTTATGTGGTTAATAGATGTTTATTTTGTCATTGTGCGATAGCTTTGATAAAAGAAAAACAGAATGTTTACGATAAGTTTCAATGATGTTAACAATTGCCGAGCGATTCGTCTGTTACAATTGCCCCTCGTCACGGGGCAATTGTAACACCCGACCTCTTGTTTTGAAATGGTAATGGCTTCAAAATGACTCGTTTTACTTAACCCTAACCTATTCATATGTCAAGCTAAGATATGCATATTTCATTTTATTTAGTTTTAAGCAAGTATTTAGCTTCAATAAAGCTGATAGGTCAAATTTGGAAAAAACTGTTACAATTGCCCCAGGTCTCCCCTATTATTTGAATAAATAAAAAAATAAATAAAACCCCTTTATGATTGAACTTTATTGCGCTCGTACTTGGATCGGTCTTTTGAAGGTAATTAGTACATTTATGCACAATAGCGCCAGGAATGCTGTGCAAGAATGTAATTCTATTACATAACACTCGTACAAGTCTTCAGAGGTTAGCATATCCCAGGTGTTCAGGCAGTGGAATCACACAAAGAATTTCAAA